>JAQIXB010001140.1:0-11936 GCA_034697405.1 Mesoplophora pulchra
TACTAAACATTATATAAAAAGTTAATTTTTTTACCATGCTTTACATAGGAACCTCTATAAGGCGAAAACCTCCTTAAAGCGAACTTTCATTCTGGGCCCGTGACTGTTCGCCTTACAGAGGTTTTACTGTATAATATATCAATTTTTAAATGTCATTATCTTTTTTAAAATATATATAAAATTTCAATTAAATTACAATGAAAATTTTAAACTTAAATTTAATCTAAAATAAAATTAGAATTTAAATTTTTAATTTTTAAAATCTTTTTCAGCCATCATTTGAAGATATTAATGTAAATTATAATGAATATGAAAAATTAAAGTTAAAAAAAGTGAAAAAAATAAAAAATATGAATAATGAAATGAAAAAGTTAAAGTCTGACGTTGAAATGGATGATCATAAAATACCTTTAAATGAATTGTGTTTAATTTATAATACACATTTACAAACGGTATGTTTAACTATTACCATATGTGCACAGAACATTCGTACTGTCAATACATTGCTAAAATTGAAAGTACATATATTCTCTATGTACATATTACAGTTATCCCAGTTTTATAAGAGATATTTTGCAATTGAATAAGGATATGATTATATCCATTTAAGAGATATATTATATATGATATATTTAAATATATCTCTTAAAATATAAAATATTTTTTTAATAAAATTTTTAGAATTTTTTATAAAATTCCCGAATAATCCGACACTAAAATATATTTTTATTTAACAATTAAAGGGTTTAACGGAAATGAAAGCCGAAGAAACACTGTTAAGAGACGGTGCGAATGCGTTAACACCGCCGCCACAAATACCCGAATGGATTCGGTTATTACGGAATATGTGCGGATGGTTCAATGTCATTCTTTGGATCGGATCATTATTGTGTTTAATCGCATATGCTATTCAATTGACCGTAATGGACGATGTCCCATATGATAATGTAATGCCCCTTTACCCTTTACCCTTTTACCTCAATTTTTACAGTGCTTATAACTTAGGGATGAGCATAAATACTGTACATATTTACTAATGATGTTAACATATACATTTTCAGTTATATTTGGGAATAGCGATCGCGGCTGTGGTCATAGTATCGGGATGTTTCTCCTATTATCAGGAGTCTAAAAGTGCCAATATAATGGACTCATTTAAGCACTTAATACCACACACGACCACAGTTATAAGGTCGGCTCAAAAGATCGTGTGTTCAGTCGAAGATTTAGTAATCGGAGATTTGGTAGAAGTGCACGGCGGTGATCAAATACCTGCCGATATAAGGATAATACAAAGTCATGGTCTTAAAGTGGATAATTCGTCTTTAACCGGAGAATCCGAACCTCTTTTAAGGACAGACCATTGCACAAATGATGACCCTTTAGAGACGAAAAATTTGGCTTTTTTCAGTACAAATTGTGTCGAAGGTATTGTTGCATATTTCATTCCATTGTTGTATCAATTGATATCTATTGTATTAAAGGATCGGGAATTGGAATTGTTATACGAACGGGTGACAGAACGGTAATGGGACGCATCGCCATTTTAGCCGCGGGTTTAAAGACGAATCCGACGCCATTGTCCATTGATATAAATGTATTCATAAACAAAATAACGATCGTTTCGGTATTTTTTGGGCTCATATTTTGTGCGATCGCCATTTACAGCGGATACCCGTACATAGACACCGCTGTATTTACCATAAGTCTCATTGTGGCACAAGTACCTGAGGGTCTTCTGCCGACACTTACGGTACTTTTAACATTAACAGCTAAAAGTATGGCGTCGAAAAATTGTTTGGTTAAGAATTTGGAGGCTGTGGAGACATTAGGGTCAACGTCCATCATATGCACGGACAAAACGGGCACATTGACACAGAATAAAATGACCGCCGCCCATTTATGGTGTAATAATACCATTGTTGATGCGGACACTTTTTTAGTTAACGCCAATGACCATGATAATAGTAATAATGTAAATAAAGGTATAATAATATAAAAGTTAACTTTTTTATGACATATAAATATTTTAAAGTTTTAAATATTAAATAAAAAATTTATGTTTTTAATATTTAATAAAAAAAGGTCAAAGGTCAAATATGAATTCATCGATATGGTCATTGATAAGAGTGGGGTGTCTCTGCAGTAGGGCCGTATTCGCCTCCGGACAAACGCATCATTCACCATTAAAAAGGTCAATATTTTATTTCATATTTAAATATGTTAATACAGTGAAACCTCTATATATAAATAGTTAAATTAAAACTTCATAATGATTAATTTATAAAATAATCTCATCTTTAATAATATAAATTATTAAAGTAATTCATGCCTTTGATACTTAGCCATAGCTGTAATATTTAAATATTATTATAATAATATAGAGATGTGATCGGTGATCCGTCAGAAGCTGCAATACTTAAATATATGGAATTAATTACCGGATCAGTGATGGATTATCGCAAACATTATCCTAAAGTATTTGAAGTGCCGTTTAATTCCACGAATAAATATCACGTGACAATTCACGAATCACATGATGATATATATATGGCCACAGAAGGATATGGTTATTGGGTGTGTATGAAAGGGGCACCCGAAAATATACTCTCACGATGTTCGACCATACTTATCAATGATACAGTGATACCTCTAAATACGGAACTTAAAAACTCATTTTACGATGCATATAATGAATTGGGCGGTTATGGTGAACGTGTTATAGGTTTGTATATACCGAAAATACCGTAAATACTAATTTCATATTAAAATACCATATTTTTATATGATTTTTTAAAAGGATTATGCGATCGATTTTTAAGCGCAGATAAATATCCATTTAAATATCCGTTTTCGGATGATCCCGAAAATTTTCCGGTCTCTGATATGCGTTTTATCGGATTTATATCGATGATCGATCCGCCGCGACCATCGGTACCCGATGCTGTAAGTAAATGCCGAAGCGCCGGAATTAAGATCATTATGGTCACCGGAGATTACCCGATTACGGCCAAAGCCATTGCCAGAGCCGTCGGAATTTTATCCGAACATAATGAAACACGTGAGGAAATGGCGAAACGCCTCAACACCGATGTCCAAAATATTGACCCTTTGTAAGTGTCAAATATACAGAGTGTCCTTAAATTGGTATAATACTACACTGCAGTGCCGTTATAGTAAAATGTTTGGGACAAGAAAAATTGTTTACTATAACGGAATTTTACTATAATGGCACAAATTTAACATTAGCCTTTATGGGACTGGTTTTAAAGATTAGTTTACTATAACGCAATTTTACTGTAACGGGTATTTACTATAACAGCACTTCAGTGTAGTAATATATTCTTTTACGTGACTTTTTTTGACACTTTAGACCTTTTAAAGTGTAATAAGTGTTAATTGATCTTATATCATGAGTAAAAACATTCATTTTTTATATGCATTTATAGCGTGAGTATATTTTTATGTTTAAAAATGTACTCACGCTATAAGACCGTGTATAAAAAGTGAAATAAAACCACACATAACAATGATTAAATTTTAACCAAATATTTACTCAAATTCTAAGTATACGCAATCATAACACGAGATATAAGTGTATTATTATTATTTATTTAAAAATGTCTCAAATTATAAGAGATTTGAATATATTCTAAATCCATTGACGACACTTTAATGTGCATAATTTAATTATGAATGTTTTTAGATATGCCAAAGCCATTGTCATTCACGGATCGGATTTAAAAGAAATGACCGCTGAAGAATTGGACATTATTCTTAAGAATTACGATGAAATAGTTTTTGCGCGGACATCACCACAACAAAAGCTCATCATTGTTGAAGGATGTCAACGCACGGGTATTGTTGCATTTTCATACAGTAAAACCTCAATTATTTTAACACTTTTCTTTCCTAATATATAAGTTACATATACGGTACGCTTCACAATAAAAAGGACTCTATCCAAGCATATGCTATGGCATAGAGTCCTCCTCAACGTGAAACGTACCGTATCTATTTATTTAAACATTATAGTTTTATACCTCAAATATAAGCGCATATACTTTGATATGTCGCCATAGGATATAATACAATATGTAAAAATATTTGTAAATAATTATCGGTAAATAATTTTAGGTGCGATCGTGGCGGTGACGGGCGATGGTGTCAATGATTCGCCGGCGCTTAAAAAAACGGACATCGGCGTGGCGATGGGCATTTCGGGTTCGGACGTGTCAAAGCAATCGGCGGACATGATTCTTTTGGACGATAATTTTTCGTCCATAGTCATAGGTGTTGAGGACGGACGTCTTATATTTGATAATCTTAAAAAATCATTGTGTTATGCACTTTCGTCAAAAATGCCGGAAATGACGCCATTCCTTTTCTATTTTATCCTAAACATACCTTTGGCATTATCGTGTATCGCTGTTTTATGCATCGATCTGTTGACGGACGTAATTCCGGCCGTGTCCTTTGCATATGAAAATGCCGAAAGTGATATTATGCAAAGAAAACCGCGCATACCCAAAAACGATTTATTAGTAACACAACGGTATGTATTTAGCGATATATATACACCTCTTTTAACCTCAAATACATCCTTATATCATGAGGAATATAATTATATATTTTTTACAACAGCAATGAAATGTTCTAAAGGCACAAAAGTACATATTACATGTAATATATGTACGAATTAAATTGAAATTTATACCTTTGAATTTTCTACTGCTGTAAAACTTTAATACTTTTTATCTCGAGATATAAGGTCTTTATTTTTTCAAATTTCAATCTTTAATTTTCTAACAAATAACTTAACATCATTATTATATCATGAGTATAATTATTAGATTTATTTTTATATTAAATAATTATTTTTATTTTAACTCTTATAACATGTTTGATGATAATCAAATTTTTATAAATATAAAACACTTTTATAATGCTTTTATATTATATATGAAAATATAAAAGCATTTTTATACATGAATCATATTAAAAATACACGTATCTTTAAACAGCACTTTTTAGTCCTTTTCTTAAAGAACAGTCTTACATATGCTGTATATTTTGAGACATTTTCAAAAGAATATGCAAAGAAAAAGGGGCATTATACCATGAGACATTAGACTGCTTTCTTTGTATTCATCCCGCATATCGATTTGGGACTAAAAAGTGAGGTTAAAGGGTATTAATATACATACACGTGTATGATAACTTAGAACATTAACAGTAAAATTGAGCATTATTATATAGAGATTGGACTTTAAGACTAAAGCAAAGGCTAAGCTTAAGCCTAAAACTAGTCTCATATGACGTGTCAATGGGTTAGACATAAGATTGGACATAAGATTGTTGTGGTCTTTGGGTATAATTATATTAAAAAATGATAAAAGATTCGTTTCGTTTTAAGTTTAATATCATTGGCCTATGGTCAGTTGGGAATGATTCAGGCCATAGCCGGTTTTTGCGCCTTTTTAATGGTGATGACGGAAAACGGATTCGCACCGTACCGTTTGTATAATATAAGACAACGATGGGATTCTAAAAGTGTTAATGATTTAATTGATTCGTACGGTCAGGAATGGGTCTGTGTACATATACAGTGTGATTCATTTTAAAGTATACTCATTGTACATGCATTGAACATACATATACAGTATATTTTCATTTCTGTGTAATGTATGAGTATATTTTATAATGAATCATAATGTATAATCTTTTATTTTATATTAAAATATTCATTTATTTTATTTTTTTATTCAAATATTATATAAGAATTAATTATAATATTAAATGTATTTTCGCATAAATAGACATTTATAGATAATTTTTATGTTAAAATTTTTTAAAATTTTATTTTGACATTTTGTATAATGCCGTAATACAGACATTTGCGAAACGTAAGGAATTGGAATTCACGGCTCAGACCGCGTTTTTCGTGACTGTGGTGATGACGCGTTTCGTCGCGTTAATATGCTGCAAAACCCGTAAACTCTCTATTTTCAAACACGGAATGAAGTAATGTATACACAGGTTTTAGTGTATTTTTTCCGGGAATTCCATGAATTCCATTACTAAAATCAATTTAAAAATATTACATTAAAACCTAAAACATGAGTCTATTAAAACTTTGTAATAAAAATCAATACATTAAAACCTATATTTTAATACACTAAAACCTGAATTCGAAATTAAAATTATAATTATTTTCACATTTCAAATTTTGTATTATTCATATAAAAATTGTTATAATTTTTTTATTTTTTAAATATTTTTAGAAATAATATGCTAACATTTGGTTTATTTTTTGAAATAATCGTCACTATATTTTTGGTATACTGTCCCGGTATGGACATCACCATTAAGATGTACACATTAAAGTACGTAAATACAGAGTGTTCCATAATTAATACGGCATTTTACAATACAGTGGCATTATGCTTTAATATTCTGAACGAAAATGATTCATTATTTTGAACATAATGAAATGACACATTATACTTTAGATATAAGATGCATTAAAATAAAATTGACGCTTATAATTTGAGGTTTTCAATTAAACTCAATTCATTAAAATACATTAGAACCTGCATTTTATAGCTTATATCTATCACAGCTTAAATGAGCTCTTATATTTTGAAATAAATAGCTATAATGTGAATATATTGTTATAAAAATGTGATAAAAGGGTACTTATATCTTTAGGCCAATATGGTGGTGCATTTCGATACCGTTTTCTTTATTAATCTTTTGTTACGATGAAATTCGACGCATGATTATGCGTAATAATCCCAAAGGATGGGCTATGAACGAATTCTTTTATTAATTATTCATTTTAAATTAAAGTTAAAATTTAAAATTTTATTTTATTCATTATTTATTTATGTAAATATTAATTATAATATGCTTAAATATATATTTTACTATAATTTAATTATATTATTTACATTTAAATTTATTTTTAGAATATTTATGTATATCATGTTTTAATTATTTGAATAAAAATATAGAATTTTAATAAAAATTTATTTTTTAAAAAAAATATTTTTATATTTTGAGTCTTAAAAGTGATGTAAATTAATATTACAGTAAATTATTATTATTATTTGTGTGTAATATAATTTAAAAACAAAATATTAATTTAAATAATATTATCACATATTATCACATGTTTATATTATGTTAATATAATAGAAATGTAATTTATTACATTAAAATATGCATACACAGTAATTTAGTGCTTTAAATATTAATTAAAAAATGTTTTAATTTTATTTTAGTTTTAAATTTCGCATATATTTTTCAGGCTTAAAAAACCTAAGTATGAATTCAATGTTAAAGTACCATAGAGTTTAATGCAATTAAAGTCAATAATTTTAGAATAAAATAAAATGAAAAAATCTTTTAAAATACAAAATAAATATATTTTAAAACATTAATATGCCGTTAAAAATGAAATGTTTAAATAAAATTTTATATTAAATTAATTTAAAATTTTGAGTAAACATTTAGAATAAAGTGTATGAGTTAAGGACAAAAATTATAAGAATATAATAATATAAAATATTTGCCAATAATGTGATTAATACATTCAAAAGGGACTACTTTTAGGACGAAGGATATTATTAGAATATTTACGGTGTTTTAATATCAATGATTTAAAATATTTAAAAATAAATTCCATGATTAACACTAAAATTGAGATAAAAAACCCAAAAATTAATAGGAAAAAAGCGCCGTTAAAATCATCTATGATTAACTTTTGCTTTTTATAGTTAACATCATTGAGTATTTTTGTAGTTAATTCGGGGTCTGCTCTCATACCCCCGTGAACAAAGATAAGCCCCAAAACATAGGGAATCATTCGTTCCCATTTTAATTGAATTCCCGTTTCTAAACACGTGTTAATTAACTTTATAATGTTTTTATGAAATTTATGTTTTTTATTAATTATTGCGATTTCCAATAATATGTCGTATTTTGCTTTATTATAGAATTTAGTTTCAGAATTATCTAACCATAGTCTGATACCCCCGAACCAATTAACGAATCGTTCATTTGCAATTACATCGAAATCCCCCATTAAAAAGCTGACGCATCGAAAGGACTTAAATCGACTGAAGATTTAATAATACATTTCTCTAATATCTTTTGATAATAGTATAGTCATTCCTTTGCACGCTTTAGTATCCTATTATATGATATCAGATCATTATACAAAAGTATGGGTCTTTTGGATAATTCTGCGAAACATTCAATATCAGAGCACCATGTTTTAGGGTCGAATATCATTTTCCCGTAAATCATACCCGAATATGAATATCCGATTACGATACTCATTAATAACCATATGCATATTAACGGATTTTTACGTATTTTTGTTATATAATATGACTCTTGATTTTGGACCACACTTAAGAGCTGCCAAAATGCGTATATAAAATCATAGTATTTTTTATTGTATTTTATCTTTAGATAAAATTCAAAAAATATTGACATTATTATCAAAGATATTACTATTGCAATAATAATATCCAAAATTTGTATGAAAATACAGTAAATATTTCATTAATATTTTTATTAATTTCGGATTTTTTTGTCGCAAAAACTATGGCATGATCCTCATATAATGGATATGACATTTCATATAAATCACTATGGTCATTTTCTTCAGTTAAATACACCTTATGATTGACATAATCGACTTTATCATTATTAAACATATTCAAAATGCCATGATATTTGCCATTAACTGATTTTGAACCGATTGTACCGTCGAATTCATCATTCGCTTCAACATATGTAACATTTAAATGTAAATATTTACCTATAATTTCGGGAATGTCTGTATATACGCCGCAATTAAAAACATTTTCACCATAGGGCTTACATAATGACGTCACTTTAAATGACCCTTTAATTTTTTCATTTTTATAATTTAAGGAATTACCTAATTTATTGAGATCCTTACAATTAATTAATTTATCGATATATGACAATACATTACGAAAATAACTAAATCCCAACATTTACGTTAAATTAATTTTTAGATTAAATTTTTATATTTAAATTTTGAAATAAAATTTCTTATTTTTTTACTTTAATGTTTGAAATTTATATGAAAATAAATTTTTATTTTTTAAATTTTTCCACGGATTGTATTTTTTGTAATGATTTTTTATATTTAGAATTTAGAAAAATAAAATTAATTTTTATAATTAAATAATTATAATAAAACACAATTTATATTTAAATATTTTACATGTAAATATTTCACAATTTATTTTAGAATATAAATGTTACGCCTAAAATATAATTATTAAAATTTAATGAAAATTTTAATTAAAAAACTTTTATTAAATAATATTTCTTTAAAATACTATTATTGACATTAATTACACTAAAAAAATACTTCAAAGGCCGGAATTGTGTGGAAATTTACGAATTTATATTTCAGTGTAATTTATGTTAATGCATGTTATAAGGCATAACTTTACTTTATCATTTGTAATTTTCAATCTCTTATATCTCGAGTTTTGAATCATTGATCGATGCCATATTCTTACATTATTATAAATAAATAAATACTAAATCTTAATTTAAAAATACTCTAAAATCTAAATAATAATTACTAAAAATCTATGCACAAATATTTTGTTATTATAAATGTTAATTAAAAGCCCATTATAAAAAGTGAAAATGACGATTTAATTATACATTAATTATTTATTAAAATATTAAATTTTATAAAAAATATTAGTTATTTATGCTGAGCACAGTTTATTTTTATATATCATTATCTGCCTACAGAATGATTCAAAATTTTCCATCACATCTTAAACTGTTACAATACATTTTATTTTTAACTTTACTTTAACTAAAATTTCAATGCTTTAATTATGATAATGCGGTATCAATTCAATTAACATTTATATTATGAAATTTTTTATTTTATTTATATGTAAATAAATTTCATTATTTTATTTAAAATATATTTATAAATATAATGATGATAATAATAAATATAAATATGATAAATTTTATGTTTACATTTATATTAATGATATATATTTTAATAAAAAATATGATAATATTCAATACATTTTAATAAAATAAATTTCATAATAATTTATTAAAATATTATTTTTTAAATGAAATAATTATACACTAAAAATTAGTGCGTCATTCAAATATAAGGTTAAAGGTAATATAAAGTTTAATTGTATATATATTCAGTCATAAATATACACAGAAATAACAATACATTTATATTTAAATATTAAAATATTTAGCTTAAGCTGCATATTAAATAAAAATATATTAAAATTTTAAAAATTATAAAAATGTTTAATAAATTTAAAATGAATTTAAAGCGAATGTTTTCTTTAAAATTAATCGTCATTTATATTATTAATATAATATTTTTATATCAAATTATAGATAAAACAAAGGAATTTTTAGATTTTTCCACCGTTTTAAGAATGGAATTAAAAATGAGAAAATTTTCAGCCGAAAATTTACCATCAGTAACTTTTTGTTCAAAATATAGTAAAAAATTTAAAAAATTAAATAATTTCAGCGATGAATTAATACCATGGAAACATTTAAATTATATTTATAATAATATTGATTTAATATTAGAAAAAAGTAATAAAAATATTACATTTAATAAATATTATTATTTATTAAATGAAATTTCCAGTAAAGGGCGAAATTCAATAACAAAATTTTCATTAAATTTAATAAATGATTCATATATTATTTCAAAATTATTTAATAATGATTTATGCTTAACATTAATTAATCATTTGAATAAAATAAAAATTAAATTAAATAATAAATTTAATGGAATATTAAATTTAAAATTAGGGGCATTAAAAAATACAAAAATTAAAAATTATTTAATAATTCATCCCTCAAATACTTTACCACATTTTTATTATAAAAATAAAATTTTATTTAAAAATCATAAATATTATAATTTAAAAGTAATTTCTGAATATCTTCAGCCATCGCCATACGATACTCAATGCTATGAATACGAAAATATTAAAAATTATGAAAAAATTAAAAATTTTGGAAAATTTCGTGATCATTGTATATTAATATGCATGAAAAATGAATATGAAAATATTTTAAAATATAATAATTATACAAAAATATGGTTTTATAAAACATTTAAATTCAATAAATATTTAAATGATGATATATTTAATTTCAAATTTAATTTTAATAAAAATTTATTAATAAATAAATGTATTAAAAAATGCAAAAAAAATTGTTTTAATGAATATTTTAATTTTAATAATATGTTTAATTATATTTTTGATTCTGAAAAATATCATATGATTTATTTTTCATTATTTGTGTCATCCGAAGAACATCATTATCATGATCCAAAAATACTATTCATAGACTATGTTAGTACTTTTGGGGGTTTAATCGGCCTATGGTATGGTCTTTCATTTTATCATATATGCACAAATTACATATTTATATATATAAATAAATTTTATAACAATTATTTGTTTATAATATTTGTTTATTATAAATGTTTTAAACAAAAATATTTTAAAATTTTAAATTCAAATTTTAAATATATTTTTAAAATTTTAATTTTATGCGCATTATCATATCATTTATATTTAGTGATAAATCAATATCTAAATTATGAAACCATTGTAAGAATTGAGCATATTTCAAACTTAAAATTTCTATATTTTTCTATAAATTTTGTTATAAATACACAAATTTTAAATATAAATCACAGTCATTTTTATAAAAATATGAATTCCGATCAAAGAATTTATTTAATAAAAAATATTATTAAAAATATTAATAATTCATATGATATAATTTATAATGAGAAAATAATTTCTCATAATTTCAATTATAATAAAAATGATAATAATATTATTCATTATTTTAAT
>JAQIXB010001141.1:0-11936 GCA_034697405.1 Mesoplophora pulchra
AATTATATTTAAATTATATTTAAATTATATTTAAATTAAGGACAATGATTTCATACATCGTTAATGCGACACAATTTATTAGTCTTCTGTTTGCAGCACGCTTTTTTCGTTGATTCATCCGACATTTTCATTAAAATTATTATGATTTTTTAATTAATATATTAATATTATGATTTATTAGCGATTAATTAATAAAATAAATAAATTATATAATAAATAAATTAATAATTTTACATCCGAACTATAAATTCATACCCTAAAATTATATTTAAATGTTTTACGTAAACATGTGTTTTATGTAAATAATGAATGCGCATGTAACGCATTCATATGTTTTTATCATAAAATATGATACATATTTTTATAAATATTAAATTTTAATTTTAAATGTTTTTAATTTTAAAATTAATTTCTTATGTTTAAATGTCTATTAAATAATCATAAAAAACTCAATGTGAGTATTTAATCGTTTTTTATATTTAAATTACAAATATCGTAAGGGTCAGCATAGAGTTACTTTTTTTGCGCGCGTATTGTAAAACACAAATAATATAAAATAAATATTGTTACGGTATCGACCGCGGGGATCATCCTTATGTAGGGGTGTATGATATCGTTGGGACCGCGCAATTCCCGCGCCCGTTCCTCAGTACGATCCTAATTGTCGCGGACTCTATTCACATAATAATACGCGTCCGTCGTAAACACGCTGCAAATTGACGGACGTGTGCCTCTTTAGGCATTACTGCACTTACGATACAATATGAATGATGTAAAATCTTTATTAACACACAAATGATGCATTTATACTTCGGCGGTGTGCGGTTTGAGATGAATATATAGCCATAGGGGCTAAAGTTCCGCAGAGTTCCACAATCTTTACTTACTTAACCTAACCCAACCTAATAATTCTAAATTTGAATATTTTTTATACTTTTTATATATTTTATTGAATATATTAAAAATATTTTGTAAATATTGTTAGGTTAGGATTAAATGTAATTATATCTGTACATTTACACGTACATTTAATCTCTCATTTTATATATTATATTATTATTGAATTCGGATTTAACGGATTTAAATCCTTTAAAATGATAATAAAAAAATGCGATGAAAATATCTATAATATTATTTGAAATATTTATAAACATTTATATTTAATTAAAATTATTTTTATTTAATTATTTATTTATAAAATGCATACATTAAAATCAAAACAAAAACAATATTAAAGTAATATTAAAAAAGAGGTAAAACGCTATTACTTTTTTAATAATAATAATTGATTAATGTTTTGATATTTTAAAAAATAAAAAATAAAACTCTGAAATGATTTAATATAAATAATTAAAAAATGAATATTTTCCCATTTTTAGATGCATTTCAATGTAATGTGAGAATTTTTTTCGAATTATAAATGCATCGCGTCATATCACATTATAATGATATAAAAATAAAAAATTATAAAATTATAGATTATGATTAATAATAATCGACACTTTTTCGTTCATATGATTTTATGTTATAATTTAGTATGATAATAGTTATGATATACTTTTACCAAAAACTAGATTTTTGGTGAATAATTGAGCCTAAATATATATGTTTATGAACCGAAAATGAAATTTCATTTAAATTATATTAAAATAAAGTGAACCTATTTTTTGTTTTTAATTTTTATATTATAATTATGGCACTAAATTTGTGTGTATTTTGTAATTAATATGCAAAAAAATTAATAAATCGTTTCGATTCATTGAATATATAGGATTTTAATTATGCACATTATTGCAGAGTATATATTGTATGATACACTAACAAATTATACGTATTATTTAATGGATATATTTTTAAATAATAATTATTTTCTCTTAAAATTAACATAAATTTAAAATTTTAATTTATTTTTAAAATGAATTAATATTTGAATTTTCTAAAACATTGTATTTTAAACGTTATTTCCTTTTAACGAAAATAATTTTAATTTTTAATATTATATTTTAAAATAATTATATACATACATTTATTATGTTTATGCCAAATATGTACATTTATTATTTAAATGAATTTTATGACGCAAAATATATTAAAAATAAAAATTGATATTTTTTAGAATTTAATTTTGAAAATTTTTTAAAATAAAAACAAAACATTTTTATAGCATAATTTTATAGTATAATTGCATTTAATTAATAAGAAAAGAGCCTCAAGTTCAAGTGTTTTCTTAATAATACAGGTAAACCTGAAAAACTTTCCCTTTTATTTTCATTGACATTATAACAATTTTGTATTAAAAAATTTAGGTTATGTTTTATCATTATATTATAATGTAAATGCATAATTTACGTGATTCATATTCCATTTTCACGTTTTCCTTTTCATACTCAGTAATTGCATAATGTATACATTGCTTTTTTACCATTATAATCAATTTATACTAACATAATACACTAGTACCTGTATAGCCTGAGGGGATAGAATGGCAATATTGACATTACAAACAATAATGCAGTCATACTCGTTTTTGAATCGGGAGCAGCTATAAGCACACCGTTTGAGACTGTATGTGACTTTCACCTGTAATTTAATGTTTTTCCCAAATATTGCAATACTCTTATGTAAGTTAATGTGTAAATAGCACTGTTTTCATATGTGATACTTAATGACGGGAAAATTTTATTTAAAAATATTTTTATATCATGACGATGCTTAAGATGTTTATAAAATAATTGTTTCTTATTTCATATTCAGAATTTTTATTATAAAAAATTATATAAAATTATATTTAAACACTTTTTGAGTTTTTTGTATTCTGTGAAAAAAGTACACACAAAAGAATTAATTGAATAATGCCGTCATCAGTGAATTCAGATAAAGATGAAGAAATGAAAGCGATGGTCTCAAAAGTGAGAGAATCATTTCTTTTAGATTATGATGAAAATAAAGATGTTTACGATGAGAATGACATCGAAAAGATAAAGACCAATGATTGGTATGTCATGAGATATGTATTAAGACAGAGGAAGAATCATGACACCGCCGTCCAAATGCTGATCGAATCAATGCGATGGCGAAAAGAGTTCGGCATCCCTCAAATGAAAGATACGGACTTTCCTCAGGAATTTTATAAAATCGGAGGTCTTTTCCCATATGCAAAAGACATTCATGGAAATGCCACGGTTTATCTGAGAATTAAAATGCACAAAAAATTGAATGAAATGGATTATGCGCTAAAAAAGTTCTTTATGCATATTATCAATAAAGTGGACGAAGAAGTCGATGGTCGTGGTATGGCACTGGTGTTTGATTGTGATGGCGGAGGCATCAGTAATGTCGATATGGATATGTTACGATTTATAATATCATCTTTAAATAAGTATTATCCCAAAGGAATTAACTATATTCTAATCTATGAATTACCATGGATTTTAAACGCGGTGTGGAAAATCACAAAAAATCTCATTCCCGCGGAACATCGGCGATTAATTAAATTCGCCTCTAAAAAGGATATAACAGAATACATTGATAGGGCAAATCTGCCCGATTATATGGGAGGCACATGCACCATTAATTACCGTGCCATTCCTAAGGGATGTCCGACGGCCATTGAAGTGGCAAAGGATATGGGATTAAATGATAATGATGTCGAAAAAATGATGAAAACATTTGAGCCTTTCCTATTAGAGGCTGAAAATTCTACCGTGTTAGTCAGCTAGTTTATCTACAGTGTCAGCTAGTTTATCTCTGCTCATAATAAATTAGTATTTCACAATTCAGTTAAACTATTGTTTTAATACTTTTATTTCATTTAATTATTTATGAAATAATTATGTTTATAATTAATATAATATTTATTAATAAACATTTCTTATCACACTGTAATTAAAGATGAAAAATTCAGATAAAATGAGTGTTATTTTTTATTATTATTAATGTGTTAATAATTTTCATTATAATATTTATGTACACATTCTATAGGATTAACGAATAAATGGAATTCATTAATCTGTGTATATACAAAAAGAAAACAAAAATTATTTTAACATAATATTAATGTCCTCAATTTTTATATTTCAATTATTAAATTATGATACAATACTGTAATATAATCACTTTTTAATATAATAGCATTTTAAAGCATTTCTTTTAAACATTAAATTAAAAATTAATTCTTTACTTTTAATCGTTAATAACTGTTTTATAATATAAATTTGAAATAATTTTAATTATGAATTATATTTTAAATGATAAAAAACATATAATTTTTTATACGATAAAATGTATAGACTATGATTGTGTTAAAGTTCTGTCACACTCTTAACCATCGTTAACAATGCTTTTCTATGAATTTAGTAAATGATGTCGATTTTCGTCTTTTGTATTGTTGTAAATTACATTATGTTTTTATAAACATAATAATTAAATGTTTATTTCTCTTTAAAATCAAATTTTTATGTTTTATTTAAATATTTTTATATTTATTTTAAATTTTTATGTAAATACTAAAATTCTATTCATTTGAATATTAAAATTTAAATTATAATTAATTTTATTCATTTATTCATATTTACGTGTTTTTCTCACATTTTTAATACACATTTTAGATTTTATTTAATGAAAATCTCATTAAATTACCGTTATGACTAATAACGTATGACTAAAGACCTAAAATTTTCATTAAATGCTTTTCAATCCTATACTCATGAATACGATTAAATAGTAGATATTGGGCATGATACATATGACATGAATAAAGCAATGAATATACGTTTTGACATGTCATATGTATTTCCATATATATTTACATATATATTTAAAAACATGTGTTAAAATAAATTAAACGTAATTCTTGTTCGACCTTATGTAAAAAACAGAATCACGTCCCAATTTAACTTCAAAATATCTCTTACACATCCGTGATCTCTGTATTTTACTAGTTGTTAAGAATCCCTAAAATACATTTTGTATATTTTAAAATTAGACCATCTATGTATTGATATATTATGAAATATATATAGAAATATATTATGAAAAATAAATATAAAATAAAATAAAAATATAATTTTAAAATATTTTTATTTTTAAATAATGAGATAATCATGATTATAATTTTTCTAAATATACTTAACTTTAAATTATTTTATTTTTGTACGTAAACATGCATTCATTAATATAAGTAAAATTATAAAAATTTAGGCATTTTAAAATATTTTTAATTTTCAGAGATATAAACTTAATTTTATTGGAATTTAAAATTAGTGGACTTTAGTTAACTTTGCGACTCCGAAGCACTAAATAAATACCGAGAGTTATGATTAAGAAAGTGGTGAGAGACCCTCCGACAATGATTGGCACATAATCGTGATTATACCTGATTTTAATGGGATCATCATTCGATTCAATATCTCCCCATTCATTGTCATTTCTCTCTCTAAACGCTGAAAATTGCAGATGCGTCAAAGTGATGGTGATATCCTTTAATCCTTTTCCCGTTAATTTTATTTTATGGGCACTTTTACATTGAAGAGTATGGTTTAATTTCGCTGTGAAATGAATTAGATTTTTAGCTGTGGTAACATCCGCCATATTTATTGACACCTCTGTATAATTGGAAACATTCTTAAATTCCTCATATTTCCAAAATGTAACATTATTAAGTGCATAATTTGTATTATTTTCATTTTTAGAAAAACAAAATTCAAATTTATTTTTATCGGTCATATTTAACAATATACATGAGCAATGACTATCATTAAGATCAACTTTGGCATTTTTCATAGTATATTTTCTATTATATTCAGTGCCATCTTCGGTTATTTCTAATTCATCGTATTGAAATAATATGCATGTTTTATTTTGATCCGTCACTTTAAGAGGTATAACATTTTGTATAACTTTTTGACGATTTTCACATTCCACTAAATGTATACTAAAAATTCCGATTAAAACTATTAACACGATTAATGAGAAACGATTTATATTCATTTTTTATAAATTATTTTTAGATTTTTTTGAGTATTTTTTTATATTTTAGTTTAATCTAAAAATACTTTGAAATCACTCGATTTTGAATTAACAAAAAAGTTTATGCACAATAATCATATATACTAATTATTGTAATAATAATTTAATGGTATTATTATTTTACATTATATATTAAATAATCTTTTGTTTTAATACTGAAATACAATATGATGATAAAATAATCTCATACGTGAGGTATTTATTTATCATAATAATTGTTTATTTCAAATATAATATGTCATTTGTGATAATTTAATATATGACTATAATTTTATAAATAATTTTATTAAAAATACTTCATTATGATCACGATGTTTATTTTTAAATTTTATTTATTAAATATGAAATAAATGCGCGAAATTTATTTTAATAATTTTTATAATTAATTTTTTATATTTAAAAATATTAAATAATTATTTTTTTATTAAATTTAGTTATAAAAAGCGAAAATAATCTACAAATTTCTATTGAACATATGTCAAATTATGTATTCATTAATAAAGAGGAAAAATATATTTTCAGAATTAAAAAGTTTAATATTAACAAAAAACTTTAGTCTAAAGGTGTGTAATAAATTATATAATTTTTATTATATTTAATTATATTTTTCTAAAAATATTATTTCGATATTAATATTGAAATAAAAAAGTATGACATAATTCCCAGAGATTAACCTATGCTCAGCGTTTGAAATTACTAGCGTATGTTATACTATGCTAGTACATTGTGTGCAAAGTTAGTGTATCACGTATGTTTACGTACGTGTGATTTACGTTTATATTTATAATGCTTCACATATGCACATATGCGCATTATTCTGTGCATATGTGATACTCTATCTTTGCACACAGTGTACAACACACGTAATAAGCATTGAGTAATAGCAAATTGTAGCATTACCAATTATTTATAATGACCAATATATATGTGACCGATATATATGTAGAAATCAATAGCCACATAAAGTACCCATAAAATTATGAGAGTATATTAACAAAATTTATGAGAATCAATTTGTTACTTTTCAATTACTTTATCTTAACTATTATTAGTACAAAAATAAATATTTATCATTTTAATGCTCTCATAAAGTAAACTAATCTATTGAATCAATCATTGAGTTTAATAAATTAAGACAATCGATAGTTAAATTAACACCATTAAATTGCTTATAAAATATTATATAAATAAATAAAATACATATTTATTATTTAAAAATTTGATTTTTTTATTCGAATTTTTATCCTCAAATATCAGTTAAAAAATTTTAATTAAAAATTAATTTAAGAATAATGTGTACATTCTTTAAATTAATCGACGTTTTAATCTTTATTTAAATTAATAATTTCTCTGATTTTTTAGATAATTTTTTTAAAAAAATGTTTTGATTTAAATATGATATTTTAGAATTCGGAACTCATTCCAAAGTTAAGATCATTATTTGGTGATGATAATGTGAGCACATCAAAAGCCATTCTCGAATCACATGGAAAAGATGAGGGATATTTTATGTAATATTTTATCATTTAATTTTAATATAATTAAATTTAATGTGATTAAAGATCGTATCCTCCCGATGTTGTGGTATGGCCAACATCAACTAGTCAAGTTAGTGAACTAGCTAAACTATGTTACAGTTCAAATGTAGCAATGATACCCTTTGGAACTGGAACGGGTTTAGAGGGCGGAGTTAATGCAATGGCGGTAATTATCAATTCATTTTAATTATGAATTTTTTAATTATATATTATTATGATGTGTTTAAAGGGCGGAGTATGTATTGACACATCAAAAATGAATCAAATAACAGAGGTAAATGCTGAAGATTTTGATTGCATTGTAGAGGCGGGTGTTACATGGAGAGACCTCAATGATTACTTAAGAGACACCGGACTGTGGTTTCCCGTCGGTTAGTATCTGCATTCACTAATGTAATAGTTAATAATGGAAATAATTAACCATGGTGAAGATCCCGGTGCGAGTGCTGCAATTGGGGGTATGGTGGCCACGGGAGCATCGGGAACTAACGCTGTGAATTGCGGCACAATAAAAGAAAACGTTCTTAATTTGGAAGTGGTTTTACCTTCAGGCGAAATTATTCACACTAGTGGAAAAAATACTAGATCCAGGTTTATATTATTATTACCATTATATAAAGTCAATTTATAAAAAATAAATATTTTCTTAGATAAAATTTGATTAAATAATAATTACAATTATTATATGATTTTAGGGTATTCACAATTACAGTGATCCCAGTTCTATAAGAGATATTTTGCAATCAAATTGGGATATGATTATGCTTTGTATAGAGGGTGCATCGCATGTAAAAAGCAGAATAATATCCTAATTCAATTGCAAAATATCTCTTATAGAACTGGGAACACTGTATTATATCATTAATGTTGATTTTAATTTTTTTTGTTATTTGTGTTTTAATTATTTTTAAAATCATATGAATATGAATATATTTGTTTTTAAAAATATTTTTGTGAAATTATTTTAAAATTTTGATTTAAAAAATGATAGGAAAACCGCAGCCGGATATAATTTAACCGAATTATTTGTCGGGAGTGAGGGAACCTTAGGAATTATTACAAAAATTACCGCAAAATTACATGCGATTCCAAATGTGGTATTTATTAAAATTAAATATAATTTTAAAAAATGATTAAATTCTATTAATTTTTCATATTAAAAGATTGTATCTGCGGTTTGTTCATTTCCATCGGATCGATCGGCCATAGACACAGTCATTTACACATTACAGAATAACATATCCGTCGCGAGAATCGAATATATCGATAGTCTTTCAATGGCCGCGTGCAGAGCGTACAGTAAAGTAATTCACCATTTTATATTATAAATATGATTAAAAAATACTTTTAATAAATTATACATTTATTTAAAGTATTAATATAATGATAAATTTTAATTAAAATGTAAGATTCAAACATACTATTAAAGGTGCCATATCCCGAGGCTCCGACACTGTTTCTCGAATTTACCGGTTCCACAATAGAAGAGGTAAATTACCGTGTGAATTTCGTGCGTGAAATCGCTGAGTCTAACGGCGGCTCTCATTTTAATCATTCATCGGATACGGAAATACGAAAACAGCTATGGAAAGCGCGACACGAATTGTATTATGCATGTCTTTCGCTTCAACCTAATTCTAAGGCTCTCATAACGGACGTATGCGTACCCATATCCAAATTAACGGACATGATTATTAAAGCCAAAGAATTGACTAAAAATGCAGGAATAATCGGTACGTGTGTCGGTCATGTCGGAGATGGAAACTTTCATATGCAATTGTTTCATACGAAAGATGAAATTTTAACCGTTCATAAATTGGAATATGATATTACTGTGTATGTTTATAATGAATCTTTTTGTGTATTATTTTAGCGCCGATGTTCGGTCATACCGGAGATGGTAATTTCCATACCATTATTGTGTTCGATTTTAAAGATGATCATATTCTTTCTAAAGTAAAATCTGTGGGCTTTGAAATGGCAGAGTATGTGTTTACCGTTTTACCTCAACTTTTAGAACCGTCTTATAGAGGTTCATATCTTCAAAAATCCTTTAAAATATTCTAAAAATGCAAAGTAAAGGAAACACATTTTTATATCCCTGAATATAATATCCCTTTCTTCTCATACCCTATACATACTTATCTCGCGCTATAAGAACGGATCAAACGGCGTATTTTAAATTAGTACTTTTATAAAATTAAATTTTAAATTTTAAAATATAATTTATTTTTAGGTATGCACTAACATTGGGCGGGACATGTACGGGTGAACATGGTATTGGCAGAGGTAAAAACAAATTATTATATAATCAGTTCGGGAATGACGGCATTGAAACGATGAAAAAAATTAAAATGGCATTTGACCCTAAGAATCTTATGAATCCTCAAAAATTATTTTAAAAAATTTTAAATTTAAATTTATATAATCACAGAATTTATTAATATTCTATACTCATTATGAATTATAATTATGACTGAAAATTAAACTAAACATTACAGTGAAAGTACCAAATAACTCAAAAAATGTATTTTATTGTGGATAATCAATGTCAATAGACCCTTTAAACATGAGAATGCATAAATCATATTCGTATTAAAATACATTTCTGGCAATAAATAAAACTTTCACTGTATATTATAACATTTATAAAATATAAACATTCGTTAATGTTTTTATGTAAAATTAATTTTTTTATATTTTAAAATTCAAATTTTTGTGAATTAAGAGCGTAAATCAAAGTTCAAATAACGGAATTCATAAGTTACATGTATTTATACATTAAAATGAAAATGATTATAAATAAAAATTGATATTAATCAATAAAATGTAAAAATAAATGTAAAATTAAATTAAATATTTTTATAAAATTAATAAATAAAAATAAAAAAAATAAATGAATAAAAATATTTATGCATTAAATACAGGGTCACGATTAAAGGTTATCTTTTGTTTATTAAACTTTAGATTCAAAAATCACATAAACGAAAGTGTCCTCTCATAATGACCTTTAAATGTAATTACTAAAGACCTAAATGTGTTTAAAATGCTTTTTTATCCTATGAATAAATATCGTTTATTTTTCTGTTATGTTCGATTTTTGTGTTCTTTAATAATCATTAATTATAATTCAAAAATCGCATAATAAATGTATTATTTACTTTCATTATCATTATTTATTTTTATTATATATTTTTAAAATAATTAGAGTATGATTATAAATTTAGTTTACCATAAGTTTAACGATAAAAATTCATCGTTAATATTAAGTGAAAATTATATTTCAAATGATATATTATTTTAAAAATATTTATAAAAATTTGAAATATATTTTAATCGATTATCATGTTTCAGTGATATCTTTAAAGGGAAAAATGATAGTTTTTAGCGTAATATAATAACATATTAATGTTCGGATTATGGCTTATGTTAAGACTCATAAGAAAGTAACTTAAGGTTAGTTTAAAGGTGATTCTGTTCGGACACTTTAAGCTTAAGCATAATTATACAGTAATTTTCACATATTATGTTTAACGGTTGTTTCAATTGAAATATTTCTTTGTTATTAAAGTGACCTGAACCCTGTATAAGTTTATGTGTATACAATTGTATAGTGCTGTGAATGATGACCGATCTTCGGGCGGTTTCGGATTTTGTCTAAAATAAGTCGGGCGGATACGGTTTAACCGTTAGAGATCTCTACGGTTACGGGCGCTTTTGGTTTTTAAAGAAAATTTTTCGGTTACAATTTTTGGAAAAAAAATCTCCATCTTTAGTCGTAACTATACACTTATGTCATTATTAGATTTTTGTATATATTTCCCAAAGGTTCTTAAGCACTTTCATTCCGACTAAATTTACAGTCATTACGTCACGGACATAATAAAAAAAGAGCCCATAAAATTGCTTTGGATTTAGTTTTACAGTAAAAGAACGTATATTTCTAATGTTATAATTAGAGACGTAAAAAGTGCTTAAAATGCTTTTTTATCTTAAGAAATATCAAAGAAATAATTAAATATGTGTCCATGCAAAATATGACACAAAAAAATTTGCTTTTTTTGCTCTAAAATTTTGCTTAAAATTTACGTCTAGTTATAATACTAATTAATAGTACAATATGTTCAAATATAATTAGGCATCAATACGCACGTTAATGCTTATGCATTTGTGTGTTTACGTTTATAATGCTATATATGTAAATATATGCGCATTAAGCTGTGCATTAATGACTAATTATGTTTGAACATACTGTATATTTATAGTGATTTTATTGGGACATCACATGAGACAATGCATCGTATATCGACTGTAATATCGTACATCGTACTGTATGTGTGTTTTTAAAAATTCATTTTTAGACATCTCTAT
>JAQIXB010001142.1:0-11935 GCA_034697405.1 Mesoplophora pulchra
AAATTTAAAATTTTAAATATACTAAATATTTATTAATATTTAAAGACAAAATTTTAATTTAGATATTTTCAGTTTTATATCTTAAAAAAATTATTAATGACCACGTTAAAAATTTATTAATTTTTATTAAAATTAATAATGATTATTTAAATATTTATATATTATTTTATTCTTTGATTTTGTTACAAAATAATATGAAAATATTTGAAATATTTAATAATAAAAAAAATATTAGAGGACAAAAGTGTTCACAGTATTTTTTCTACCCTTTGTATATCATAAGCGGTGCGAATTGGGTCAGCCGTTTTTTTGACATTAACATACCGTATTAATCATATATATATATATATATTTATATATATTAATTTGCCTAAACAAAATATAACTATTATAGTAGAAATAAAAATTTAGCTTATTTTTGTATTTCAATTTATATCTAAAATACACAAAAATTTTAAGCAAAATTATAACATATTAAATACAAAAATGAGCTAAATTTTGGCTTTTATTTTATTACATTTTCGTGAAAATGATTCTTTTTAATATTGAATTTCATACATTTTCACGTTTAAAAGGCTCAGAATGCCTAAGCCTAAGCCTATGTTCAGGCTCGAGTCGAGCTTATTTCATTTACTAGTTGTTATACCTCAAAAGGGTTAACTTTTATTTTAAAATACATTTTTCATTTTTATATATTTATTTATTAATTATATAATGATATATTATTTAATGATAATGATAATGATACTCAATTTCTGAGTGTTGCAGTATCATGATCATAATTATGATCATTATCATTATCATTATCATTATCATTATTATTATTTTTAAAGCTATTTACAGGTTAGTACTTTGGGTGCAGTTAAAATTCACGCATTTTTATTATTACATAATAATTTGTTAATAATTAGATTTAATTCTGTTTAAAAATTTCTAATAATTCATGAAATAAATATTTTAAAATACAATATGTTCCGAAACAAATATACATTTATTTCCTTTTGTACGTATCACCATGTAAATCATTGTAATATTAATATTAACTTTTAATATGATAATTAATTTACCAAAAAATGTTAATTTAGTTTATTTCAATGAATTGAATTAATTCATGCATATTTTTAACACAAATTTTTAATTTAAATCATTCATAAATCGTAAATGAATTTTTCAGTCAAAAATTTCAGAGAATTTTTTAAAAATTATTTTTAGTTTAATTTAAAGATTAAATAAATAAACATGTTATAAACTAAGATAAATATTTTGGTCAAAAATGTTTAAAAATGTTCGCTAATAAAGTTCTAGTTATACAATTTGTACACATAAACTTGTTTGATTCCTTTTAGTAGAAGTTACGGTAGGCATGGTGATACGGTGCGCGATACGGATCCTAAAATGCTGCTAAAATGCACAATCGATTATCGATTGTTAGGCTTATGGTATGTCTCAATAAGATACAGAATACATAATAATATCAATGAACCATCATATTAGAATTTTTTTTAATTTTTTAAAAGTCCCATTTATATCCATAATTTTTTTAATAAAAATATTGTAAAGACTCTGATAATGCATCAATTAATATGATACAAATTACTTTTACATGAAAAAGGCATGTAAAAGTCATATTCAGTATTTTGATAAATGATATTCCAAAAATGGCGGAATTTCTCATAGAAAATATATGTTAAGTGATGGAATACAACTTGTCAGAAAAGTGTAGTTAGAAACTACTCAATTTTAGGCGTATTTTGGAAGGGAATTTGGCTGTGGGTATTTAGTCAGTGATCGGATCTATCGAATTCACCACAATACTAAGTGATTTGAACTTTAGTGTAACTCTGCGTTTAGAAAACCGTTCTTTATATGTTCACTAAAATATATGAATCTTTAAAATTAAAATGAAAGAATTCAATTATCAAATTATATATTTTATTACAATAAAAATTTCTATAATGTGTATATGTTATAAACATTAATCAAAGTCTAAAAAGACTAATAAAATGCTAATAAATATTACATAAATTTTATATATTTATATTACAAAAGATTATATCATTGTATTAAATTTTAAAAAAATTAAGTGCCAATTGTATGACATTCAATTAAATTATTCAAATAAAATATTGTGTAATGATTGCAATAATTTTTGGTAATTTTCGATTTTCTAATTAATCTCAATTAAATTATTAATAAATTGCTACATAAATATTAAGTTTTTTTACATTTTCTGTAACAATACAATTATCATTTATCATAATAATACTATAAATACATTTGAAAGTGTTTGATTAAGAAATGGTTTATGTATAATTTAATTGCAATAATAAAGGTAATAACATAATGGATAATCATTTTTTATTATCTTTATTATCGAGCATTAAATCCAATTGATTCGAGAGATTAACTAACATCGTTTCGATGTCATCCAAAGGATCAAAGTGTGGCTGTTGATTCAAATGCTGAGCTCTGTTCATATAAATTTCATTTTGGGTATTACATGATGATTTATCATACATTTCATTCCCTTTTCTCACCGAAGAAATACTGTTCACTGTTAAATTAAAAATTAAAAATATATCATTATAATTAAGTAATAATAACATTGACAATATTACAATCGGTAACATTTTAATACATTTATAATAAAAAATATAAATATAATTTGTAAATTAAGCATTAAAATTACATCGGTATTATTATTTTTTAAAAAAATAATTGCGCATAAATATGTAATTATATAAGAAAATTAACGTAATTTCATTTAATATAAAATTATGAATATACATACCAATATTTGATAATGAAACATCTTTTTGTGGCGAATTTTTTAAATGATTTACAACCGTTTTATAATTATTTTTTGATTCTTCAGATGGCGATAAATTCACTTTCGGAGAATGTACCGGTGAAGAATGATTATGATCATTGTATGATTCCTTAAATTTGATTGTCCCGATATTGTCATTAGCGAAAGGCATAGATTCTGTTGAAGAACTGCTGCTAATATTACATTCACGATCGTTAAGGTCTTTTCGAAATGGAATGGTATTAAAAAGTTGGTCTTTGGCACCATAACATTCACTATTACACAATAAAGGTGATGGCGGAGGTGGAAAATCATCATTATTTGAGAATGTATTAGATTTGGTAATGCGCACGTCATTAATATCTTTATAATTCATTAATGGCGGTGATTTTTGAGCATTTCCAATAGAAAATCGTGATGCGAGACTCTTAACGCACGTGGCAAATGCTTGGTCCTGACGATCGTCTATGGGCGAATGCATATCTGAAATTCCATTCTCATTCGATGCTGAAAACATTCGGGTATTGTTACGAATGGAATTACTGCGTTTTGGGGGCGGCGGTGGTGTTTTCCTCCGTTTGAGTGTCGCATATATTTGATTCGACGGTGCCAATGAATTTGATTTAAGTGACGAATCGGAAATACCGTTATTCGTGTGAAATATACCATCACAGTTAACATGGGATTTTTGAAAATCGTCATTTAATTTTTCATTAATTAGCATATCTGATTGCTGTGGATTTACGCTAATCCATGGATCAGATGATTGTCTCGTTTTTGCAACGATTTTTGCGATCGGACGCGTCTTAATTAACCCTTTAGGTCTATGTAATGTCGCAGTACCATCGAATTCATAGAAATTATTATCTGAATAACGATTATGATTCTTTATCAGTTCACTGTCAGTTTCATATCCCTGAAATGATCTGCTATTATCTGTATATGCAAACGAATCATTAGTAAAATTTTGAGGCATAATACAGGGATTAAATGAATTTCTTTGATTCATATGCTCATATGCATTATGACGAAATGGTGCATCATTATATTCGAGACTTTCTAAAGAACGGCCGCGTGATGCTTGAAAATTGTTCATTTGCGCCAAAGCCTCAGTGTTAACATAATTTAAATGCGGACCTTCGCTCATTTGACGCGAAAATATATATCCCGAATTTGCCGATTGTGGAATCTGTTGAAATGTCTTTAAATGCGGAGTGTTTAACTCCGCGTGTTTTGAGGCCATACACATTTTTATAGGAACATTTTGACATTGCGCCTGAATTGGAATCTGATAATTCCCTGAATGCCGTGATGTAATTTCCGGACATGATCCAACATTACTATGATGCAAAGGAACTATCGGAGGCTCAAAATCGTTACACGAATTTTGTGGTGATAAATACAATTTATCACTTTTAATATTCGCAATTTTTTTAATCGCTAACATCATCTTCTTCTGATGCCCTATTATTATAGCATTTAAATATATTAGAATTTACATTATACATTTTTTAATATATTATATAATAATAAAAATTTAATTCGTAATAAAAATATTTACAATTAGTGATTTACAATATACTGATAGTACATCAGTTGCAAAAATAGTACATGTCTTAGTTTTTTAAAATTTTTAAAAATATTTATTATAAATTATACACACATTTTCTCAGACACATCCTAAGGAATAAATAATTTGCAAATTTATATATCAATGTAATAATCTTTTAATTCTAAATATTTTGATATATATGTCGATATTTAAATTGCGGCACTTTTAAATTTTAAAAAATAAATTTTTTTGCATTTTTTGTCATTTTTTAAATTTAAAATTGGCACGTTTTTTTTAAATTTTTTTTTATAAATAACTAAACGCTAACTATTCCTTAATATTTTGATAAAAAAATATTTTTAAAATCTTTAAAAAAAACCTTAAATTTTTGCCAATTTACTTTTGTACAAATGACTTGGACACACTGTATATATATTTGGTATATAATTAAAATACTAAAAATTTTATTATAAAATAAAAAAATTATCATTTAAAAGTGCCCTAAAAAGTCTTTACCACAATGTAGAGAAGAATTAAATTTATATAAAAACATAGTTATATTTTAAATACAATGATGTACTTTTTTGAGACCATTTTTAAAGCATTCCGATACTTTATATTAAACATTTTCTCAGACACATCCTGATAATGGATGCGCTTTACTTTAGAAAAGTGTGAGTATATATATTGCAATTTATATCAATCGAAAGTACTTTTTAAGCTGAGTCTTTTTGTAATGTCCATTTTGTGAGCAGACTTCCGGTTCCGGAGTTATAAACATTTTAAAATTTTCCATAGACCTCAATGGTAAAAATTTGTTTTTTAACATTAGTTTCTATGGCATACATTTCAATTGTTATGAAAAAAAAAGTTCAAATTGTTAAATAAAAAAAAATATTTTTACAGTAAGAATTTTAGTGTAGGAAATGTGTACCCGAATTTTGACCAATTTCTACAGGTTGGGTTAGGTTGGGTTTTGAAATTACGGCGCCGTATGCGCCTGTATCCGCAATTTTACTGTGAAAATTTTAGTGTATGCAAAGTTTTGTACTGTTTTTGTATATTTTTTGATTGATATAAATTGCAACAATATATTCGCACTTTTCTAAAGTAAAGCGTTACCATAAATCATTATTGCTGATGTCACCTCTTCAATTAAATGGCGTTTTGTTATTTTATAAATGTTAATATATAATTACCCAATTTCTTAATCCCGACCTCTTCGAGATCCTCCCATGCGAGTTCCGTCACTCTTTCTATTGAATCATACCTCTGTTCGCATAACACATGAAAGTATTCCTCCAATCGGAGGATCCTCAGCCATTCCAATAACGAATTCTGTGCATTATTAAATTCAATAATCAATTTTCATTTAATAATTTAATAGAAAATAATTACAGGTTTATAATTAGGAATTCCGTCCGCAATATTAAGCTTTTGTATTTCCATCTTAAGGTATCTCCTGTGCGATGGTTTAGTAATTCCAATCGCAGTTAAATCCTTTAAAAGAAATTAATTTTTAATAAATATTTTTCAAAATTTAAAAAATATAACATTTGTAAATAATCAATGGGTTCGGTTCATTTTAAAGGCGTTAATATATTTTGTGATTTTTTTTATATTTATTAACATAACAAATTAATTCATAACCTTCACTTATGTTATAAAAAGTGTTTTATTTCTTTTATTTTCATAAAAATGCATTATATATTTGAATTTCCTCATTCAGCCCATCTTTAGGTGGATAATAATTACTGCAATTGTCATTGAAACCACCTTTTTATGGTTAAATTTTAAAATTGCCAATTGTATTGTAACCGCATTATAAAATTTTAAATTATAAAAAAGATTAATATTTATATTGTAATGTAATAAATAAAAGTATTTTAGTGCATTAACATCTGTTTATTAATAATGCAATGAAATGGCAAATAATAAATGGAAAAAAATGATTTTAACGATAAAAATTGTTTATTATAAAAATTAAAGAAATATAATAAACAAATGTTAAAAAATAGAGATTTTTCTTAAAAAATTAACATTTTTATAAACATATGATAGTATTTTTTTGGAAACACATGCGATATTATGTCAATTCGTAGTATGATAACCCATAGTTCGTTCAAAAGGTTCAAAAATCGAGTTTTTTATAAGCTTTACATTTGCTAAGTTTTGTCCTATTTTTTTCAAAATAATTAACTGCGAAAGTTATATAGAATTTAATTCAATAAAATAATACATAATAATTTATTAAATATGCAAAATATAATATATATATTATTTCCTAATAATTCTTTCTCAAAAAATAATAATAACGTTTAAAAACACATATGTGAACTTAGCTCAGAGATGAAAATTCAGCCTAAGCCTAAGTAGCTTAAGAGGCTAAGAGGAGTAGGCTTAGGCTCTTTCTTCATTTATAAGATATATATTTAACTTTCTTTTAATTTCAAGTCTTAAGTCTAAAATATATCTAATATATTTTTAAAATAAATGTTTAAAGTTTTATAACTAAATAATTATCTCAGTAATATTTTGACTGTTAATTTATAGATGTTATATATATTTAAGAGAAAAATAATAGCTTTTCATTAACATAAAATGTCCCAAAAATAAAGAAAATTAAATTAAAATTTACGGATTTTATATTAATATACTTATTTTGAATAAAAATTATGATGATTATACACTAATCATTTGCATATTTAAAAATATAATTCAATTTAATTAAAAATTAATTTTAATATAAAGCCATTGAAGTAAAATTGACACTGAAAAAAAAACAGTATTTTGAAACTTCACATACTGTATGTAGATAGATGCGTGTATAGAGTGTTAACTTTAAAACTTTCCTTTATAACTTTATCATTTTTGATTGTGACTTGTAATTTATGAGCATTAAATTTAATAAAAGTATAAAATTATATAATTAAATTAAAAAATATAAAATTAAATATGAACTTATGCTGTTTATATTATAGTTTAAAAATATCCATTTATATATTAATGGTTTATAACCATTTTTCTAAAAGTTCAGTTTACACCATTGTTTCAGTATGATTTACTCTGAAATTTACTTCAAATGAGTACGTGTAAACATACTATAATTTTATTATTAAATCATTGAAACATCTGCTCTTTGGTCTGATGAATTAATTACAAAATATGCAAAAATTTTAGTGAACACTGCAGTTTTTCATATTACAAATAATAAATCACAATGTTCGTTATAAATACATTTATAATAATATATCATAAATAATGTTTTGATTTAAGAGATAAATCAATATGCATATCTAAACATTAATGTAAACATTTTCTTTTACCTCAGGTGTCATTCGCGAAATCGTTGGCATATCGTAACCCGCATTTAAAAAATACTGAACATATTCTTCAAAATGGATATTCGTTAACCATGATTGAATAATTTCATTGTCCTGAAATTCAATTAAAATTTAAATACAAATATTTTTATAAAATTAATAAATATAAAAATATAAATGCATACAGCGATTCCATGCAAAACCATCTCTGCAATGGTTAAAGAGCCATTACTAGTCGTTGACCAGTTACTGCCCGATGTACTTTTAGTGGGTGTACTGATATTGCTAGTATTAGTATCCACTTCAATAGCTGAGCTAATTCCAGAGCTACCGATACTTGAAGATGATGATGAATTACGTGTTGAGCCGTCTCTTTGAGTATGACTCGACGATGATCCAATTGAGTCACAGCTGTGGACCGATACACGCTTAAACTGTGGGCCCTGAAAATAGTTAAAAACATTATGTGTTTAAAAAGACGTTTAAAAGAAAAATGAACCGATAGAGAAGTGATTAGAGTATGAAATAAAAAGTGAATGTGATATTTACTTTTCCATCACTTCCTCTTCCACTGTCTAATGACGTGGAACTATATCGTGATTTTCTGTTGTCATTGGTGCTGTCACACGGACTAATCCGTCCGATACTATCAAAAGCACTGTGATCTTCGATTGAAACAATCGGACGCGCAATAAATGTATTATTTGTAACATTACTGCATCCATTTTGCGGGTAATTTACGTTAATATATGGTAAATTATTTGGTGCTTTCGTATTATTAAAAATGTTATATTGCATCTGTGATAATGTATCGGTCTGAACCTTCGCACCATTCATTTGTATATTATAATTCTATCGAATTAATTACACGAATATATGAGTGTCATTTATTTCATTTTATAAAAGATCATCGTTATCATTTCATTTTTTGATAATAAAGTACTTAAGAGTATGACAAACAATATGTGTATATTCATATACACATATCAATTATATTTATATATATTTATGTTTATGTGAACTTACATTTGAATCATAATTCATGCAATTATTATATGCTCTGTGCATAGACATATGTGATGCATTTTCCACGGGACACGGTATAGGGACACATCTCACATCTGATTCTTTAGGATAATTCATTGACTGATGCTTAACATTAATGGCATTATTAATTGGGAATTTACTAGCATCTGATGGTGCAATCGGAGGTGCAATACGTATACTGCTCCTAAAGGTGTTGTTGCGGCTGATTCCGCCTTTGAACATAAACAAATAAATTAAATAAAAATTATAAATTTATCGTATAATAATCCCGGAAAAGTCCATTTAATCACTTTATAATTTATCATAAAATTAGCATATTATAAATGTAAATTTTATTCATTTTTAAAATTATCAATCATTATATTGATGTAATTTAAGTGCAAAATATTCTCATATTTTTCTATTATATTTTAATGATAATTTTACACAAAAAACAAAGGGTTATCATATAATAGAATTATGTACATAATGCTTTTATTAAAATGATCGTAATATCGTAATATCATTTTTATTTTATATGTTAATACACTCATATCTTATTTTTAATTCAAAAGTGACCTCAATTTATATTCAGCATTTTTAAGTGCATCGATATTTTTCTTTTTAATGTGCACATTCATTAATGCATCACTTTTAAAGTTCATTTTTTCATCATTTTTCAGTATAAATTTATATTCATATATATGCATATTAATAATTTTCAAAATTTATTTCATTATTAATATGAAATAATTATCAGAAACATGAGTGCATAATAAATATGCTTAAATATGCTCACACATTGAATATTAAACATATATTTATATGCTTACGTTACGTATTGTTACGTATTGTATTTGTAATATAAATTAAAATATATGTATACATTATGTAAATCTTACCATTGCTTTGATTCGAAGAACTTTCGCACAATGGTAATGAGAGAGTTCTCATAATGAATTAAAAATGGAAATCTATGGGCACATTTTATAAATTATACGATGATTAACAAAGAAATATCCACACATTTACGTTAAACATATCATATTTAATCCGCCATTTGCAGCCATTCGCAGTGTCACTCACTCAATATGTAAACAGAAAATGCCTCAAAAAACATGAATGACGACAAAAAGCATACGCATTACCATTGGATACTTTAAGAACCGTGTACTTTTGCATTACGGGTATGTTCAGTATATTGAGGTAAATAAGACTTATACCGTTTTACCTCTCATAAAAGTCCGGGTCTTATGTCGCGAATTTTTGAATGAATATTTTAAATAAATACAAAAAATGGTTTCACCTCACTTTATAAGACCCCTCAAAAATGGGAAATCATAAATTACGTATTAATTAAAAAATAAATAATTTAATAAATACTTTAATAATCAATAATAATTAATAATTAACAAATACTTTGAAACAAATAATTAGAAATGATTAGAAATTAAATTTAAATGATTTATTATTTATTTTATTTAATTTAAAAATTATTAATTATATTAATTTAACGTATTATATGTACATATGGGGACTTATAGCGCGAGGTTAAAGTGGGGGGGGGGGGGGGTTAATACATCGAGCTATAAGACCTCTCAAATTTTTTAATTTTAAAATGATGATCACCCCTCGCGATATAAGACCAGGTCTTATATGTGAGGTAAAACGGTACCATAAGAGTACAACTATAGCATTAGCTAAAATGAGACTTTAAAAGTCCGGAAAATTTATCGAAAACGCCAGAGTGCGGTCATTACTATTTTAGCACTGTACAGTTGAACCGCCATAAGACGCATGTGTTAACATTGTGAACTCATAACATGATGATATGAAAGCTAAACTTAAGAGGACCCGAAATTTTGCATTTTTAAAGTTTTATTTCACTGAACATTGTTCAGTAAACACTGTTTACTAAACAGTAATTTCAGTTAACACTATTCAATAGGGTCCTCCTTAGTTCAGCTCTTGAATGTATACGCTATAAGGGTACACTATATAACCGCTAACTTTATATGTTCGAATTAATCGGATGCTAAATATTTGTAAACATACATCTCTTTTAAGTTAGGTTAAGTTAAATGTGTTTAATTATCCTCTCCTTTAGGTCAAAAATAATAAGAAAGTATCAGAATTTAATGTATCTTTTTTAAACAATACAAATGCTGTGACTGACGTCAGGCAACTTAATAGGAGAGAGACTTTTCCATGGGTACATGATGTACCGTACATCCTATACTTTGCTATATTTTGCCATTACATTTTTAGTTCCAATATAATAAAAGATGTTTCATAAAAAAGTAATGGTAAACTAATGTCATGTTTCATGTAATATAATATTAATGTTTTGAATAAAAACATGATCAATGAATAGAAATATAAAATGATAATGCATCATATTTATGGTACTGAATTGTACTATGATGAGAGAATACCCTTTTATCACACTTTAGACCCGGTCTTATATCGCGAGGTGTTAATGGGGGTGTAAAAAGGGGTATTAAACCCTTTTTCCTTTACTCTTCCCTTTGATTGGGTTTTTAGAACTTTAGAAATATGATTACCCCGCACTATAAAAGCGGGTCTAAAAAGCGGGGTTAAAGGGTATTCATTTTATTTAAATATTTAATATCGTTTATAACGTTTATATACGTTTATGTACGTTTATACCGTCCATAGCTTTCAGAACACGCATTTAAAAATCAGAATGTAATCAGTGATTACTAATCACTAGAGACGTAAATTTAAGCCTAAATTTTAGACCAAAAAAAGCATTTAAAATTACAAAAAAAGCAAAAAAAGCACATTTTTTAAAAATCTTGAAAAAACTAAGGGCGTAAACAATTTTTTTAAGAAAAATGAACCAAAAAACAAATTTTTTTTGTGTCATGCAAAATGACAAATTTTGCATTTTGACCATATGCAATGGTCATATTTTGCATGATATTTTAAGGTTTTTTAAGTATAAATTTAAAATCTTAAATTTTCTAATAAAAAATCGAAAACTAAAATAAAATAAAATTATTAATTATATAATTTTTTATCATTTTTATAAACTTTTTAAGTTTAGAATTTTCGTTAAAAAATACTAAGGGGGAGTAAAGGAAATTCTTGACATAAAGAGAATTCTTGGCTTCACTCAGGGAAGCAGACAATGGGGGTAAAACTCATACATGTGTTGAGGTGAAACCATAAATAATGTCTAATGTTTATTCATAATAAATT
>JAQIXB010001143.1:0-11920 GCA_034697405.1 Mesoplophora pulchra
AAATAAATTTTAAAAAATTTTAGAAAATTTTTCTCATATTTTATGCATTTTAATGATATAAACATTTGAATATTAAATTAAAAATAATATTTTCTTTTTAAATCGAAAAAATATTTTATATATATATATACATATGTATATATGATTCTCTATTTGTTTTCGATAAAAATTATATTATTTGATTATGTTAAAGAAAAGAGAATATACTAAAACATTATTGAAATACTTTTATTACTAATGTACAATGTATACACTATATCTATGGTAAAAATAGTTATTTTATTCAATTTTCAATGCTCTGATGATCATTGATAAAAATGAAAATTAATGATTATTATTCCCATTATTATGTTCTATTAAATGAGTATTATATTTATATATAAATATAATATAATATAATATAAAATATATTTTATTATATATTATATATTTATATATAATATATTTTTTATTTGATAATTTACAACCTTAGAAAGGTCCAATAAAAATCACTAGTGCATTTACTATTACAATTGTATACTATAATTTATAAGAATTTTAAAAAATAGTACATATCGAAAGGAAAGCTCTATTATTGATTGATCCAAAACTGATTTAATGAAATTACTTGAATCGTTGATTTTGTGCTGACTATTGTCTCGTTTATACTTTTAGTTTACTTCTAGTTAACTTGTGTTTTTATTTCTAGTTTATTTCTAGTTTTAGTTTTAGTTTTATCTACAGATTTCAAAAGCTGTTAGCTTTTGGTTTGCTATTATCAAATAAAAGAACGCACATTGAAACGGACACACTTTTCCTGTGTGTGAATATATATTCATAGTCATAGTTAAAGATGGAAACGATGATCCGAAATTATGATTAAACCGAAAACGGACCGATTTTCGGACGGTTTCGGTTTTTGTCTAAAAAATGTCCGTCGGTTATGGTTTAACCGATAGAGTTTCAATTACAGCGTTTCCGGTTTTTAAATAAAAATTTTCGGGCGTTTTCGGTTACGATTTTAGTAAAAAATTTCCATCTTTAGTCAAAGTCATTGAAAGAAAGAATTGCAATTGTATTTTCATGCCCTTTATTCGTCTATAGTTTGTTCATACATCGATGTCTGAAGATAAAGAGTGTATACTATTCTATGAATAGGATAGTATATGTATGTATATATACGTATGAATCGAGCATAAGGGTTTATCATTGAATCATAATGAATCAATAAATGGAAAAATGACAATTATTTTTCCGCACATGGACAGGGCATTGTGTGTTATTTTATTCATTTTATATCTTTAATCATCGTCAACATCCGCATCATCATCAAAATCTTATCATTGTAACAAATGCCATGAAAAAGTACATTCATTCATTCATTCATTCATTGAGTATTTCTTTCCTTTTTCTTAATCTTAATCTTAATCATTTTTAGCACTTTCTTCAGTAATGAATATGCTGATATTATTATGATTAATTTATTTCTCTATTATCATGTGATATTTGTCGAGTCTCTGAGCATAGCATTAATATTTTACTTTTTTCATCATCTTTATTATGATCTCAAATTTAATGTTTCCGATGAATTCATTTCTTTACTTAATATATACTATGATCGGAAATTAAATTTCCATTCCCAATGACGTTATTTTAAGTTTATTTTTTATATTAAATCCGTTGTGTTAATACCGATTCTTTAATATTTTTAATGTTCATATTTATTGCATTTATTATTTAAATAAATAATTAAAATGTTAATTAAAATTTGTTCATTATAATAATGCTAAATTTTATAATTTTCGGGAATGACTTCCGAATTTTAAATAATGAAATTATAACACATATGCCTGTATATTAATAAAATTTAATAAAAATGATTAATTTTTTTAAGAATATTAAAAATTTTTAAATTTTAAAAAATTAACGCAAAAATGTTTAGTTTTTATTTCAATTTTTGTTATTTTTTGATTGAATTATATTATTGATTGAATTGAATTATATTCAAAATTGAATTTGTATATTTGATGAGTTAATTTTTGTATACAGTGTACATTATATATTATATATTTATATATCAAATATGTGTATAGTTTAATCAATTCATTTTTAGTATAAAATTTTGTAAATTTATTCTGAAAATATTTTCTAAAACTGACGCTATGAATATATAATATTTAAATTTTGGGATTAAAATAATTCAAAAGCGTCTAAAAATGTTAATTTAGAAATAAATTAAATTTTTTTTAATTTACAATTTTTAATTTATTAAAAATTATTAAATCATTAATTTAAATTATTCATTGTAAATTTTGAAATATTAAAAATATAAAAATAAAAATATAAAAGAAATTTGTATCACTTATTTATTAATATGATAAAATAATAAAAATATTTAATAAATAATTGATTATTCATTCATTAATTTTCATTTAATAAATATTAATGTTTTTTGGAAACTGAAACCTTAGGTAATGCATACATATACATATACATGTATATGGGAAATCATAATAAAAATATGTACGTATATTATCATACTAATATTAGTAATAAATTATAATTTATGATATATATATCCTATGGCAACATATTATCGAAACTTTATATGAATCCAATTGCATTGCATTAATGGAATTTTCTATTCATTTTAAGAATATCATTTACGGATTTTCATTGTTTTTAATGACTCTTTTGGCGCTTTAATCGTCATATTAAAGAACGCAGACCATTGTTGCATTATTCACTCAATCATTTTCTCATATAATTAATTACTATTAACTAATAACTACTGTTATGTGAAATAACTATTACTAGTACTAATCCATTACTATTCCACTGAACAATTACAGTAAAATTGTAACATCAGTAGTTATTGAACATATGCATATTATGTCCGATTAGGATTAGGATGGGCATGGTTAAAATTAAGGTTAAGATAAGAATTAAATATATGATAATCTGTGGTTAGTTTTCCATCATTTTTAGCCGCTGAAACTCGCGTCATTATACAATGATAATTTACATTTAAATTCGATTCTAATAACACTATTATCATTGGATAATAATGTGTTATTCGATGCTGAAAATAGTGATGATGGTGATAATAACAAAGATAATGATAATGATGGTAAAGCTAATCCTAAAACTGATCCTAATCTTAATGAAGATGACCCTTAAGATGATTATGGTACACCAAAATAGATGATTAAAGAGGGTACTAAATTCAATTCAAAAAGTGTTTTTTGGATTTAATATATTATTCAGCGGTAATGTGTAGAAAATAGCAATTGCATTTCTATATAATTTCAATGATAAGTTGCCATAGGATATATTTATAATATTGATATTTCAATAGTAATTTATAAAAAAATATAAAATATACTAATATATTGTGATACATTTATAATAAATCATCGAATGATAAATGAATATGTGAATATTTTTATTAATTCTGAGCATATGATTCTAAATGTGATTTACAATAATATAAGAAAAACGTATTATTATCTTTTTATCTATGAATACAGAGCATATAAATAATAGTATATGTATATATAATATACACTGTATATGTATAGTAAATATATATTGATGATGCTTATTTAAAGTGACGGCACAAAATTCAATATTCAATGACAATAGAGTGACCGATACAAAAGTGAACTTTACAATGAAAGCGTTTTTTATAATAAAGAAAATCATTCATCATTTTCAATTTAAGCATTAAAAGAATATTTAAAATTTTCCATTTTTATGACTTTTTAATTAAACTCTGTTTTTGTTTATGGATTAACATTAAATAATTATTAAGCTGTTCATATGGCGTTCAGTACGTTTGAACATTGCGCGAAAATTCAAATGCACGACTAATTTATGGGCTTAACTATGCTCAAAATTAAAAGTGTACATTTAGCAATTTAATTTTCTTACATAATGTACATAATAAATGTATGTATACAGAGTACTAAAAAGTTGAACGACATATTTACATATGTTATTTTTAATTTATAAATGCACACTCTTTATTTTTTACTCTGATTATTTAAAAGTTCATTAATTATAAAAAATAAAAAACATTTATAATTTATAATTTTTATTAATTTATTAATTTAATTATTTAAATTAATGAAAAATGTGTAAATACGGTGAGAATTATGAAATTTTAATTAATAAATATTAATATCGAAATGATCGAAAAATAATATTTAATAAAAATTATAGATAAATGTGTATGTCCTTTTGTTTATAAAAATCTAATTTATTATAAAAAAAAATTCAATTATTTTTTAATTTAAAATATTTATGTATTTTTGAGGTTTAATTTTATATAAAAATTAAATTTAATATGAAAATTTACTATTTTTTTTATAAAATTATTATGTGAAAGCATTTTATTGTTCCATTTTTAAAGTTATTTTAGGGTATGATCTTAAAAATGATTTATGATCGTCTTTTGACATAAATCATTGCATTAAACGGTGCTGTGAAATTTTTAATTAAATTTAAAATATTTTTTTGTATAAAAATAAATAATTTTTTTATTAATTAATAATAAAATTAAAATTTCAAAATATAAACACATAAAAAAAGTAAAAATGATTAATTAATGATATTGATAATGAATAATAAATTAAAAGTAAATAATGAGTATGTTTACATGATCAATACGCATGGAGTATGATATTGTGATATGCGTTCACTGATAATGTGTTCGCAATGAATTTCTGTATCATGCGTGATATTACTAAATCTGACCATAGTGATGTTCGTTAATTTATTACATTTCAATACCATACTCATGAATGCATTTTCTGTCACATTAATATTCGGATTAATGATAAACTGTGATTTTAATGACAATGATTTTAAATTATGTAATTTTTCGATCGTTTTGATACTTTCATTTGTTATTTGAGATAAATCCATTTCTAAATTAAGTGATTTAAGTTTAGAGCCAAAACATTGTATGCCTTTGAAACAATGGTCATTAATTTCAATGTCCTTATGGCGTATTAAATTCCCGATATTTGCCATTATGGTGATATGTTCAATATGTTCGCATTTATTTAACTCATACCATACACATTTATGTAATTTAATGCTATTTTCTAAAACGCTTTCAATTATTTTTAATGATTTTAAATTTTTTAATTTTCCAAATGATTCAAACGCATTCATTATATTATTTTCCGTAAATTTTAAATGAATCGAAATTTTAATAATATTTTGACATTTTTCGCATAAATTAGTCAATTGATAGGGCGAAAGTGCTGTATTTAGATCGAAATCGGATAATTCTTGAAATGAATGAAAATCATTAAAATAATTATGATAATAATTATGATCATAATATATTTCTTTTAAATCTTTTGAAATATAATCATTTCCGAAATAATTATTAATTTCATTGACAAAAGCGATGTTAAAACCGCATTTTATGATATTAAAAATTTCCAAATTTTTGCATAGATTTAAAACGCATTTAATTCCATCACTGCTAAGATTAAAGATATAACGTATTCTTAAGTGTTTTAATCGCATTCCGAAGGCTTTAGCCATAATCTCGAATCCGTTATCAATCAAATGATTGTGATGATTATCATTTCTATGCATATATAATGTTAAACATTGAATTTTAATGCAATTAAATGCTATGAATGAACACAGATCATAATCGATAACGAACAATTCCGTGATGCATAATGACAAAATATTGGGACATAATTCAATCATATTAATGATGAATTTCTTTTGTATATTCGCGTATCGTTTATCTAAAAATGCATCTTTATATTTATCGATTAATTCCGATGCATTATCATTAACGAATGCATAATTCGCGTTTAATGTTTGATTATGGCTTTTTACGTAACAAATGCCGTATAATTCTATACCGTAAAATATGCATTTCTCTTTTCTCAATGATTCTATTGAAAGATCATGCCATAGTCTACACACGCACTGAATCCTCAGCTTTTCATTTATGGACAAAAATGAGAATATATTAATGATATCATATTCTGTAAGAAAATTCATTACGATTTTTTTTAAATTTAATTAATGATTAATTTAATTTTAAAATAATTTAATTTAAAATTTTGAGGATAAAACTAATTTTATAAATAAATTAATGATTTTAAAATTTAGTGTAATTTTTAGGTAATTTTGATTTTTAAAATAATTATCTTTAAATTTAATTAAAATTTTGGAATAAAAAACTGTTTAAAAATTTAAATATTTTGAAATTATTATTAAATTAAAATGATTAAAAATTTATATTATTTTATTATTAAATTAAAATACACGGTATTGTAAGTTAATGATATGTATAACAATACGTACATAACATACAATATGCATATGTAAAATCGCATTTTTTCAAATTTAAGTGTCATTTTTAATTAAAAAAATACGCTAAATTTTTATTTTCGTATATTTTTTATTAATTAATATATTGTCATGAAATTCACGTTTATATGTTAAAAATAAAAGTATATACGGATATGTAATTAAATATATTTTAATATAATAATAAAAGTGTTAAAAGTGATCATAGTATTATAAGAAAATAATGATCACACATTTTGTTTTATACTTTTGTAATGATATAAAATTTTTTGATCCATGAAATTATTGCGCATTTTATGATAATTAAAATTTTTATTAAAATCCCATTTCCATTTAATTAATTATAATTTCATTTTTGAAAAATATCGATGAACAAAACTTTTCATAAATTTTTTTTGAAAACTTTTGTATCACGAAATTATTCATTATTTATGTTTAAACATATGATAAAATGAAATTTTTGTGAATAATTAAATTGATTTTTAATTAACATTTAAAATACGTATAAATTTTAATTCATTATTTATTAATTTAAAAATTTTAAAAATTAATTTTTTAATATTTTAACATTAAATTATGTGATTATGTGATACCATTAAATATGAACGTATAAATTAAAGAAAATGAACATTCATATTCTTATGATGAATTTTATTTGATCTTTGAATATATTCTCAAATAAATCACGTGATTCTTTTAATGGATAATTTTGTGTATATATTGTTGCAAATGGCAACAATGGTAACATTATAAGATTATAGTGTATGTTTAACTCTAATTAATCATAATATGATACAATAATATTTTTATTATGTTATTATTACCATTGTTTTATATGATATTTTTATATAATATAATTTAAGAACATAATGACGGCACAATTATTGAGTTTATTTTAAAGATTATTATATAATATTATAATTAATTATATAAAAATTATTATTATTATTATTATAATGACATAAATATTATAAATATTATTATAATGGCTTTATATGAATCAAAATTTACGTGTGATAATAATTTATATAATTAAAGACCTAAAATCCTCGTAAAATGCTTTTTTTATTTTAAAACATATTAAACAAAAATACATATTCATGCATATTAAAAATGTTTCTTTTTACATCAAAAAATGGTAATTTTTACCACAATTTTCTTAAATTCTCAAAAATTTAATATTTTAATATTAAATTTAAAAATTTAAATTTAATTTAAGTTAATTTATAACACAAATTCAACATAATATAATATTATATATTAAATAATTAAAGATATTAAAGTTATAAAATTTTGAAAATTAAAAAATTGCACGGAATATAAAAATTTATTTTTAAAAATTAAATATAAATTTTTTTTATAAAAAATATAAAGATTTATACATTATGCCCATAATTTATGTGCTTTTGAATAATATATATCACAATATAATAATAAATATATAAAATAAATAAATATATGATAAATATGTGATAAATATATAATAAATATATAATAATATATCAATAATATATATACGTGCGGCTAAAATTAGTTTTTTACGGATAAATATGCATTTTTGTTTATTTGTCACTTTAAATGCTTTTTTACCCAAAAAATTGCTTTAAATTTAGGTCTTTAATTGTTAGTTAATTTAATATATAAATTATATAATATTTAATATATTAAATACAACATATGAATTGACTGTTACTTTTAATACACAAATAATATAATATACAGTAAAACCTCTATAATACTCGATTTGCCTTAAGAAGATTTCAGTCATGTAAAGGTGTTAACCATAGTAAAACAGTGCCCGTTTTATAGAGGTTTTCCTCATTTAGAGGTACACTTTAATGTTAAGTTTATGGGAGGAAATCGGTAACAGGAAACCCTTCCGTATTGTAGAGGTTCCGTATTATAGAGGTTTTACTGTATTTATGATATATTTGTATATATGATGGCATAATATTTATTAATATTATTAATATAAACCTTACAAATGATGTTATAATGTAATACATGTGTACATATATTACATTCACAGACCGTGTGTCGTCATACAGTCTGTGAATTCATATACACATGTAATAAACTCACACACGACGCTCATATGCTACACATTAAACAGAAGATATGGGCCTAAATGTGGCGGAACCTCTAAATTTATATCACATATGCGTGTTCTAAATACTGTCATTTACAGTTATATATCATTTATATGTATCGTAAATGTATATAATTTTAAAATTAATAAAAATTACATTTATAATTATTATTTAAAAATTACATATGCATATTAAAATTTTATAAAAATTTTAATTTAAATATAAATTATATAAATGAACATTCATAATAACATATTATACATAAATAATTAATTGACATAAATTTATTATTTAAAAGCATATTTTCCCTAAAGATAAATACCCGTAAAATATGTTATTTCAATTATCATGACATTTATAACATGAAATGTTTAATATTATTTTTTAATTTAAAAATTTAAAATGAATATATATAAAAATGGCATAAAACCATAGCCTTAATAATTAACACGAATATTAAATGAGCATAATATGTATGATCATAAATACGCAGACGATCATAGGTCACATGTGAATAGGTTCCGGCGCTTAATGTATATGTTCCTATTTTCGGGGCTCAAAAAATTCAATGTCATTTAATAGAACACATATATTAAACATTAAATACAATTTTAAAATGCATATTAATTAATAAATTTATAAATTTTATAATTAAATTATTTTCATTTTTCATTAAAATTCATTAAATTCATTCATTCATTAATTCATTAATTAAAGCATTTCATTATCATTAATTTAAAAGTGATTTAATTGTGATATACAAAAGTACAAAAGTCAAAAGTACAAAAATTCTTAAATTATTTATTAAAAAATTTTAATTTAATTTTTTTTAAAAAAAAAGTTTATTATTAAATTAATTGCATATGAAAATTGCAAATATTAATTAATGAAATAATTAATTAATTTTTAAATAAAATGAATGATAAAATAAATAAAACGCATTTATATCGCAAATTTAAGCCTTCGAATGTCATAAAAAAGAGAAATAAAATGATTTCAGAGCTAAACAATGAATGGGATGAACTCTCAAAAGAGATTATGGTATTTTTTTATATTTTTGCATTTTTTAATCATAATATAATCATGAAATTTTTACATAAAATTTTAAATAAAAAATTTTATTTTCATTTTTTTAATAAAAAATATCATATTAATAATGTGATTTCACATTAAAAAGTAATTTAATTATCATTATAATATATTAATGAATGAATATTAAAATATGCATTTTAATTTTTGGGAATAATAATCATATGTGAAAATGTTTCTCATTTTTTCCCTATGATTTCATAATTTAATTAAATTATGAAATATATGTTCATATAAATTAATATCATCATTTATTTTTATACATTTTCATATTTACATATTATTTTTTAATGCATATCATTAACGCATTATCATACATTTACAAATACAGTGTGATCACGTTTAGAGTAACCCTTTGGCATATACAATGCGCATATGCATCACTGATATATACAATGATGTAACAATAATGATGATGTTATATAATATTAGAGTTTAATTTATTACAAAAATAAATATGAATATATATGAATATAAAATAATAAAATATATGAATATATTAATTAATGGAAAATGTTTGATGTTTCAGCATATGGTGCAGAGTCAAATGAGCGGCACACCCCAATATATGAATAATTATCCGGTGACGGTCAATGACCCTTTAGTCACTACGATCACTATGAGCGGATCATCATCACCATTGTCAAATGTGACATCTTCGATCACACCATTGTCATCGCCATTAACACGTGTGATGACACACTCATCAATCGATGCCAAAAATGTCACAAATGACGCCATAAATCAAACGGTACCTGTACCTGTGGTCACTGCGAATGGATGCATCGAACAACAGACGGTAATGGTCACTTTTTAATTATTTATTATTAAAGCATTAAATGTATCGTTTAATATTAATTATAAAATAATTCATTTTTAAAAAACATAATTATTATGATGATTTTAATTAAAATTATTTTTAATTTTTAATTAAATATGAAAATTAAAGCATATTTTTATCATAAATTAAACGATTATCATCATAATCATAATCATAATGATCGTATGTTAGTTTATAGTGTAAATAATACGCTATTTAATGTGCTATTTTATGAGCGTTAATTATGTGGAAATTTATTTATTATTTTTATTTTTAAAAAATTATTATATAATTAATTAATTGAATATAATATATATTCATATTCATATGCAATTAATTTCATACGTTAATATATAACATTATGTCAAAAATATTAGTAAATAATGTTCACTATGATATGATATTAGTATATTATACTCTAATGTTTTGCCATATTTATATCGTTTAAAACTTTTGTTATGAAATACATGTTATTATATTGGAACATAATGAACATAATGAACACACTCTTTTAGAACATACGTATGTTATCATTTTTCGCATTCACTCATTACTGTAATAATACGATACTCATAATGAGTAATGTTTCTATAGAAACATGAAATGTCATATTTTTATTGCACATTAATCTGATACTATTAATTGATATTTGAATTAACATTATACCGTTTTACCTCAATTTTTACCTTTATTATTATCTCTATATATAGATATATCCTGAATCATCATTCCTGACAATAGTATAGCATTTTTTATTTATTTTCGCACATAAAAGAATTAAATCATTAAAAAATGGATCATATATCTCGAGTTATATCAAAACCCTTATATCAAACCCTTCCTTTGAATTATACTAAAATTCGATTGAGAAAAAGCAGTAAATGGGTATTATAATACCTTTGTTTATTATGAATTTCTAATTTTTTTCTAAATTTAAATATCGATTAAAGTTTTTCGATGATTATATAATATATAATTATATATTAAAATATATTACAATATCTTTACATTTTTATATATAACATTTTTACATGAATTTAGTAATGCATAATACACTTTAAGTGTACAGATAGCGTTTAATTTAAAAAATGTATTACTAAATTCATATAAAAATTTTATTTATAAAAATGTAAAGAAATAGTGTTGCAATATACATGTATATTTCCATGTTTAACTACTAGTACTATAGTAGATTACTACTAATGTCATTAGCATCCAATTATATATGATTGAATTATGTATTTATAAAGAAATATTTAAAATTAAAAACAATTAAAGTCTCATTTTTAATTTCATATGCACTAAAACTCGAGATATATGTGCTCATACATTGAGTAAAGCGGGGATATTACAATGGATTTAGTATTAAATGCAATGCATTTATATCATGATTGTTTTAAGCATGAGTATGGTTTAATGCAAAATCACACTTAAATACAATTAATACAGAATGAGGATTAACAATTATTGTTTATTATTATATAACATTTAAATTAAGTATATCATACATGTAATATGCATAATGCATTAATTGCATATGCATTAAAACAAAAGAAACGAAAAGTTAAAAATGCTCATTTTTGGACACTCT
>JAQIXB010001144.1:0-11918 GCA_034697405.1 Mesoplophora pulchra
AAATCTTTTTTTGCATTGAATTTGCATATGTAATTTTAAGAAATAGACTTTTATCTGATTTATTACCAAAAAAAAAAATATAATAATATATGAATTAAGATTAATGTGATTATGTCATGCTTTAAACTGTTTATTTTTGTAATTATTAATTAACCATAATTGAGTAGTTTTTGTGTCAATTTTTATGTTAAAATATATGCTGTTAAAACATTTATAAGGATTATATTATAATTTTTAATGTTTTATCAGATTCTTTATCTCATTTTTTATTAATTCATTATATATTATTCATCTCATTTTTTATTTTAGTGATATAATCATGATTTAATACGTATTTTTATATTATAATTATATGATATTTCTCTTATAAAATTACCTCATATTTAGTTCTTTGATAGCATCTTTAGAAGCAATTAACTGACTTCGGGCATCAATGAGATGAGATAGTTTAAGGTTTTCATAGCCTGAAACTACTAGTGTTGAGTTGGCAAATACTAGTGCTAAAAACTCATTCCAATGGGCTTTTGCAAAACATTCGCCACGACATAACTTAAGAATCGATAATATTTTACGCCATTCCTTAATTTTATTCTCTAAAAGTGAACTTTCATTAGCATTTTCTTCACTCCATTTTGTTATATATGCCTCAATGGCATTTAACTTATTTCGTGACACAATCCATTCCATGTCTAAATAATGGGATAATCCCGATTCAAATTCATATATGAGATTCCATTTTGCGTCAGTGTCTCTCACTTCATCTGTGATTAATGCAAATTTTTCAAAGAATTTCGGCGTTTCAATGTTAAAATAATGACAGCACTTAATTAATTCCTCACACTTTAATGCTAATGAATCGCATTCAATTCTCATTTCGGATATTATATCTTTAGATTCTTTCATTTCACGGGACATATTTTCCCATCTTTTAACAAATAATTCAATTTCTTCTTTCACATTACCAATTTCTGCCTCAGCTTTGGATCTAACAATTTCCTCATATGATTGTAAAAGTGATTCGCGCGTTTCTCCGATGCGTATAAACTCTTCGTATTTCGATGATAAATCGCTAGTATCAGGTGCTATTATCGCAGACCATTTCATTAAGAATGTGACTTCTGATTCGAGCTCATTATATTTGTCACTTAATTCTTTAGTTAAATTAGTTAATTCATTACGACATATTTCATTTATTTCCTTTAATTCGTCAATGTTTTGTGGTCTCTTTACGATTCTCTTTAATAAAGCACTACACTTTTCGTCGATTTCATTAATTTCTTTAATGCATTTTTCTTTTAAACTTTTGGCTAATAATTTATCGATTTCAATTAATAACCAATCAATAAATGATTTTATTGGAATAATATTAATGATATAATTTCCCGTTTCGCATAAAATTTCATTTTCGGCAAATTCTTTATTAAATTTTTGTGACTGACTTTTAATGAGAATCAAATTATTTTTATAATCATTAAGTGTTTCACAGCCTAAGAATTCAGATAAATTATTGTTATTTTGTCCTTTAATAAGATAATAGAGGGATGTCCATTCTGTGAATTTTTCTTTGACACTTTCTAATTCTATGATTATTTCCTCAGCTTTTTCATAGAGAATCGGAATATTATTGAAATTTCGTAAATAAATTGAATAAAACAGTGTTTGATTATCATTGACATTGTTTTTGTTTAATAATTGACAAAAGCCCTGAAATTGAGTGACCATAGTAAGAAATTTCTTAATACGATTATATATTTTCGCTTTAATCTCTTCCATCGGAGGTTTAAATGTAATTTTTCCTGTGATAAAACAGAGATCGATTTTAAATGGTTCTAAAGAAGAGGCTGATAAAGAATTAAATAATGCTGATGATGGATTTATAAATGTAAATAAATTATTTGAATCATTCGATGAGAAATGATTCAATTTTATGAGAGTATCATTAAAGTGATATTCTAATATTTTGTATAACTGATGATCCCAATGCCTTTTCCATGGTAATGTGTTCTCATATCGGTAATCAATTTCTTGGATTACCGCTGTCACTTCATTTATATGCGATCTCCACTTTGATACGGGAATATCAAACAATGGTTTAATGAATAAAAGTACTTTCTGATGATGTCTTCGTAATAATCGATTTTCTGTGGAAAAACTTCGGGCGAATTTCTTCAGATGTTCGATCCATGATGACAGTTTCGTGGTATTATCATTCCATGAAATACGATCACGTGACTCGAGAAGTGACGTGAATGCTTTCGCAGCATCAATTAACATCGGTCTTTGAGATAATAGTATCTGATCCGCGACACTGCAGTAAAAGTTCACGATTTCCCTCAATTCACGCGCATAAATGCCAAATTTTTTAACATCATCCTCTAATGAAACAATTTCCGGCGGAAGATTAAATCCGAGACATCGAAGAATTCGCGCGTCCTGTGCCAGTTTTACTAACCTCGGGTCAAAGGTCACTCGGGGTATATGTGTACTCACATCTATTTCAATACATTGCTTTTCATTATCTAATTTTACATCCTTTTGACTCTGATGCCATTCACGAAATAGTTTTAAACTTTCGTCAGATAATTCTTTATGAACATTTTCAAGAATGCCCTTTGACTTTTGATAACCCTCTAAATCATTAAATAATTGATCGCACACTCTCGCCACAGCCTTAACTTTTCCTTCGCGTGCCTTTAGTAATCCTATTCTTTCAATGACATCTCTGTGATTGGCATTTTCGATTTCGCCACAGGTTTCTGACCAAATGACCACTTTTTCTAGTAAATCTCTTCTCTCCGATTTTAATGAACTAAGTATATGTGGAAATTTTATTGCATGTCTCAGTTCACTTAATGTATGCATTACATTTGCTGATGAACCATCACATTGATTGAGGCGATTTTTTAGACGCGTTAATAATTGTGTCTCATTAATTATGGTCTCTTTGTTATTTGACGATTTTTCATCCGAATTTTGTATATATTTAACAAAAACGAGAGTATCACTTTGATATGGTTTATCACGTTTATGTGTGTCATTATTATTATCGGATAAATTATTCACCGTGAATGACACTTCATTTGGTGATTGATCATTTTTTTCAATGATTAATGCCGAACTGTTTTGTGATTTAAGAAACTCTTTAACTTTTAGTATCTGATCCCGTGTCACGTCAGACTTTTCTAATCCAAAGTAATCTTTAATCGTTCGTGAAATGAGATCGGAATTTGAGGACATAATTCAAAAATTTTAAATTTTATTTTAATATTATTTCATTAATTTAAAAATATGAATTAAATAAAACAAAAATTATCAGATAAATTATAATTTTTTTGTTATTCTATGAAAGGTTTCCGTAGAAACCGCATTATATGAGGATATACAAAACAATGATTTATGATGAATTTTTTCATTTTTTTTATTATTTATATATAATTAAACGATTTATAAATATAATATGAATTTTCTTTCAGAGATAAAATTATGTAAATCAATGAAATAAAACTAATTATTGATTTTTAATAAAAATGTGTCATTTTATATGATAAATGTACAATAAAATATGGTAAAAATTTAAAACAATGCTTTTCAAATGAATAATAAAGTTCATTTATGAAATTAATTATTTTATTCACATTATTAATTAAATAAAAAATTTTAAAAATTTATACAACAATTATCTTCAAATATGAGATCGAAATTTTATAAACAAAATATTAAATATATAATTCAAAATGATACAAAAATTAATCGGTTTACAATATAATAATTGATATAAATTTTAATTATAAAATTTAACATTTTATATAAAATAAAATATTTTTAATAAAATGTTAGATAATACAATGTCTACTTTAAGATAGTTAATTAATTGCTATATATTATTTGGTTAATGTAACCTAACTTTTTAATCCAATTTAAGTATAAATTTATTGTTAGTTTTGGAGCTTCTAATTGAGGATAATGACCAATGTGATCAGGAAGAATGTCGATCGATGGATTTTTTATTATTTCACGGTAATAATGTTGAAATGGTGGGGGATTCACGGGGTCACGCGGTCCATAGATAAAATGTAATGGTGTTTTGCCGTTTTGCAATGCTCCGATCCATCGATTTTCATTTTGATGACGTTCGTCGATGTATGAGAGGATATCCCCCATGACCCTATAACCATCCTTATGTCGAATCAATTTCCACATATCATGGAATTCGTGAATTTCGGGTTTTTCATCACCGAACACTTCAGATAATGATATTTTAAACATATAATAATTGGATAATTTTGAAAGAATCGTTCCAATGATAGGCATACGCAACAACTGTCATAATTTAGTAAAAATCATTACTTTTAAATAATAATAAATCATAAAAATAAATTTAATCACATTTTGCATCATTCGGGGCTGATGTTTATTTGGAAATATGCCACCATTTAGCAAACATACAGATTCAATAGAAAACGTTAAAATTCCATCACTAATATTAATTAAATTTTATTTTAAAAATTAATAAATAATTTATGAGTTTATTATTTATAATAAATTTAAAATTAAAATTAATCAATTAATTTAATATAAAATAAATTATAAAAATTAATAGATTTTTGATAATTTAGTGTTACATTTGTCGCGAGAGCAGTTCCTGCGTAACGGTATCACCATAATCATGTGCTAAAATGTGAACATATTTAATTTTTAAATGCGATAATAAATCTTCGATTAAATCCGCCTCTTCTGTTATTGAATATGTATGAAAACGCTAAAAATATCGTTTATTATAATCATTAATCCAAAAGCTTTATCTAAAGGGCATTTATCAAATACCGGTTTATCACTAAATCCAAATCCGAGAAAATCCGGTCCTATTAATCTATGAGTATTACGCCTTAAGTCGGGCCACACTTTGTACCAATCGAATGACGATGTCGGAAATCCGTGCAGACACAGAACCGTTATATTATTATCATTATTATTTGTTATTTCATCTAAAATTTTAAATAAAAATATTTTCATCATAATTTCTTTTGAATTTTAAACATTATTCATATGACATACACGATTATGAATAAATTAATCATAATGAATAAAACTGTTTATTTCAATTAAATGAGATTATGAATTATTTCTTAACATATGATGACATAAATATTAATTTTAAAAATCATTTATCATTTTTATATATTAACTGAGAATAGTATAAATGTTTAAAATTATGAAAAAACTTTCAAAATGTACTAAAATCACGAATATAAAAAATATACATATAAAAAACATTAGGACATGAATGGGGATATTTTATTAGCTATTAATTTATTAAAAAAATAATTTGTCCCATTCATAGCCCTATATTATATATGCTATGTATGTTTATGGGAATTGTGGAAATTCCAAGAATTGAAATATACTAATTTTGCATATATTTTATTATACAAAAGGATCATAGACTGGAATTTCGGTTCTAAGACATTTCAGCGCCTGACAATGTTAACACAATGCTTTTTTCTGATTTTTTAACATTTTTTGAAAATATTTATTTAAAAAATTAAAAAAAATAAAAAATCAGAAAAATATTCATTTTTTCCATATTTTTAATAATTTTTTATAAATTGCACCTTTGAATTATTCAATTTTAGTTTTTTATTATCGTTTTTTAATTGAATATGTCGTTTTATGTTATATATACTATATTTACAATCGAAGTTTACGATAGTTTCACATAACAGAGTGTCCAAAAAAGTATAAAAAGTATAAAAGTATATCAGACGCTGAAATGGTTTGGCGCTGAAATTGTCAGGCACTGAAATTCCCGTATACCGTCAATTACTGAATTGCAATTTTATCTGAATTTACGTGAGTATATAGCATATGTTTAATTATCATGCGCAAATTCACCCGCAATTCCAATCCTTGACAGTCTTATATCCCGTGGTGTAATGATTTATTATACCATGGGGTATAAGACCCTGTGCTATAAGACCGGTCTAAAATGCGGGGTAAATGTATACATATATGGTAATCTGACAGTACATATGGAAAATAATGAACTGATGAGAGACTCACATTTGTAAAATATTTGATGCGTTTTAAAATGGAAATGTTTAGCTGATGATTGCCATTGAAAGAGGAGAGGTGAAAGTGGAGGCTCAGGATAATTGACGAAAACAATAAATGCCATGCTTATTACGGCTATGATCACACTTATGATGTTCATCAAAACACTCATTTTTCAATTATTTATTATTATATAAAATATGAGATTCCTCTTAATTTTACATTTATTATTAAATTATCATATTATTAAAATAACAAATTAATTATTAAATGAAAAATATAAACATTACTAAAGTGTGTTTACATTAGAATTTTCCATGATTTGAAATGAGTCTGTGGTGACATCTCATTTCATAGACATAATAAATGTGTAAAATGCTATTGAATCATTGAATTTGTATGTGATTTATTTGGATTTTCGTAAAAATGGGGTGCGGTAAAACATTCAGAATGAGAAAAAAACGAAAAAATATGCATTTTAAATATGAATATGATGTAAATATGAGTGCCATGATGTTATGGATGAAGAAAAATGCGTTTAAAAAAAGCGTAAAAATGACACCGTATTATTTCGAAGAAACGGGACGCGGTATGATGTGTAAACAGAGAAAAGTATTTAACGGTGATATTATTGTATCGGTTCCGAAACAATTGATTATTAATGATGAAATAATCGGAAAAAGTGATTTGCCTCTGAAATGCGATAAACGATTCAATTCTATTGAATTATTAACGGCATTTTTAATATGGGAAAAGATGAAAGGGAAATGCTCATTTTGGTATTATTATATCTGTTCTTTGCCAAAACACTTTAATACGATTCCATATTTAGTACTATCATCTGAGGAATTAAATGACATTCCATTATCATTAAAGGATATGATTGTAAATGAATCGCAATTATTTAATAATTCACTTAAAAAAGTGTTATCATTACTTCATATGGATATTGATGATGATAATTATAATCTCTTTAAATGGTCATGGGCTGTGGTAAATACACGATGTGTTCATATATCAAAAGATGGAAAATCGGACTGTGCACTGATCCCATTTCTCGATTTTCTTAATCATTCATGCGATTCACAAATCATTACACAATACAATTATGAAACGAATAATTTTGAAATCATTACAAAAACAGTTTATCATAAACACGATCAGATATTTATTAATTACGGATATCACCATAACAGACATTTGTTTTTACATTACGGTTTCATTATTCCAAAAAATATTAATGATCATATTCATGTGTCATGTAAACAGTTAATTCAATGGTTAAACACAATGGAAAATGATAATAAAATTAAACACAAAATTAAAGATAAAATAAAATGTTTGCAAAAAATGCAATTCATTAATGAAAAGAATTTCCGTATATACAGAGATGGTTTCGATTGGAAATTCGATACGATTTTGAAATTATTATCATGTGATTCATGGTCTTATCATTCATCAGAATTAAAATTAAAGATATTTTCGTGTGACATTATTATGAATGAAAATGAATTAAATAATTATTATGATATAAAATTTCAAATCATTAAATATATTTCTCATGATTATGAAAAATGTTTATTTTTAAATGTAAATGAATGCACTTCAATTTTACGATCACTATGCAATGATGAAATTACTTTTATTAAAAATTTAATCAAAAGTTAAATATTAAATTATTTAATTAATAAATTGGTTATAAACATATACTAACATATACATGTATGTTTAATTATCACATATTTTTAATTATATGTTTTCACCTCAACTTTAAAACTGACGATATTATGACAAAATATTGCATTAAATCTAATAATAGATACATTATGTATAAAGACAATACAATGGTTTTTAAAATATGCATGTATTATCTTATATCAGTCGTATACTTTAGAAACTTAAAGATGAGGGAAAAGGGTAATTTAAAGATAATACATAAATACGTCAAATATAATACTGACCCCCGTTTCCCGAAAATTATTTAATTGCATTTTACAGTTAATCACAGAGGTCGTTGAGACAAATTGTACTCGAATACGCCCTATTTTTAAACATAAGCAAATTCAATGTATGCTATGCTGTCTCTATTACCTGTGTGATTAACTGTAATAAAGAAATTATATTAGAAAATTACATATTTTTAGCATTATTTAATAGTGCATTTAGTAAATAAACAGTGCACATTTAGAAACAAATTTGATGCTATGGCTATTTATTAAATAAAATAGAAAAAGCGATGTATAAATAAATATATAATACTTAATAACGCCAAAAAGTAAAAGACATGTTATATCTGAAGGCACATAGTCAATGACTAGTATTATAATTAGTTTATAATTAACAATACAATGTACTATTTAAAGCACGATTAAAAGAGCACTTTGACATTGTGAAATATAAGCATTTCACTTTTAAAAACCAAAATGATGAGTAAATACTCAAAACATCGTCATATAATAAAATAAATGCGATTACATTCTTTGGACTAAAGTTACATTTCAATTTTTATATTATTTTTATATCAAAGTTAACATAATTTACACTTTCGTATGAAAGTACTAAATGTTAACTTTTGCTTAAAATATATATTTAATATCAATGTTTATTGAGTATTTTTTTTGCGGCTTTAATCAAAGGGGTAATTGTGCTTAAACTTTCAGCAGAATTTAAAAACGGATGATTTAATAAATCTTCGGCCGAAGACCTTTTATCGACATCAGTCTCGAGACATCTAAAAATGTTTAATAATTATTAAATAAAACATCATATTAGATATATGATGATATAACTAAAACATAAAGCATATGTATACCGATCGAGAAAATCTATTAAATGCGATGAAAGTTTATCTTTGGACTTTAATTCGGGTTTTCCGTGCGTCGCTATTAAATACAATGCTTTTAATGGTGTTTCATTGAGATACGGCGGTTCACCTTCGACCATCTCTATTACCATTATGCCCAAACTCCAAATCTTTAAAAATATTCATTAATATATTAACACATATAAACAGCATATAATAGTTTACATCGACTTTGTTCCCGTATTGTTTTCGGGTCACGACCTCCGGCGCCATCCAATACGGAGTGCCGACCATTGTTTGTCTCTTTTCATCATGTGATATCTGTGCACAAAAACCAAAATCAGTCACTTTAACGCTCCCGTCCATTCCCAACAGAACATTGTCACTTTTAATATCGCGATGAATTATGCCCTAATTTTAGCATAAATTTAAATTAAAAAATAAAATTCAATTTAAATGTTACTTTTGAATGAAGAAATGCGACCGCTTTTAGAGTCTCTTTACAGACGGCCGCCATTTGACTCTCTCTCATTACAGTTTCAGTGACCACATCGGTGAGAGCACCGCCCTCTAAATATTCCATTACGACCCAAAGATCCGATTCAACCAAATAACTGTCGAGATAATTGACCAGATTTGGATGACTGTCATTTCCAATGTATTGTTTCAAATATTAAAGAAAAAGTAATTTTTTAATAAAATAATATGCATTATTATTATAATATTAAAATGTACTTTTAGTGTTTTTAACTTTTGATATAAAAAACTGACCGATTCTCTTTCATGACCATAATCTCAGTAATGATGAGCTCTTTTTTGGGCTGTTGTGAGAGATCCATTGTTTTAATGGCGACTTTTTCTTGAGTTTCATTATCCACCGCTGTATAAACTGTTCCCGAAGCACCTGACCCCACCTTTTTTATTATCTTATAACGTACTTTAGGGTTACCATTGTTAACGATCGATCTGAGCTGATCCATCACTTCCTCTTCAGTCATAGTCTTCGGCTCATTCTTTTTACGGCGTAACTGATGCTGTGTCATTTCACCATTCGCAGTTTCATTTTTATCCGTATTTTTAGTTTTAACATTATCATTGATTTTGAGATTTTCGAATTCATGATTTTGTTTCTTTTTGCTTTTTGTGGCCATTTCCGAATCGATATTATCTAAAAGATTATCATTCGAAGAATCAAAAGCCGATTCGTCACTGTCACTTTTAGAGGGCTCTTTATTCATGGGCCATGATTCTTCAATCTCTTGAATTTCGTGGTCAATCGTCGGTTGTGTCGTAATGAATTTCTGTGTCTTTTTACGCATTGAATATGCATAGCATTTGAGTGCATCGATAACGGCCTTTGGATTTTCCGATTGTTCCGTTTTCGTGATATTTGCGTGCTGAAGAAGTTCTAACCATGGCATGGGTAAACCCTCGATTTTGCCTGTGTCCGGATTAAACCCGACGTGAACATTATGTTTCACTTCAAACGGCGTTCCGATGTCCGATGCCCGTGCATTACCATCGGTGATACTTTTGTTTCGGTTTTTATGTGCGATCGGTTTTCCGCCGAATAATTTATTTATTAAATTCGACATTTTTTATTTTTTATTTAATTTAAAATTAAATATTAACAAAAAATATTGAATCCGTCACTTTACACTTAAATTATGAAAAAAATTTAAAAAATAAATATAATAAATATTTACTTTGATTATGATTTTATAAAAAATTATTCATTTCCGAATGACATTTTTCAATCGTAATATCGATGTATATAATAATCCGATGACATTTTTATGCATTTATATTTTTGAAAATTTTAAATTAAAAAATATATAAAATTTTAAAATATTTTAATAATAAATGTATGATTATTATAAAACTGAAATCACTTTATTCTTAAAAAATAATATGAAAAATTTAATTAAAAAATTAAAAATTTTATAAAAAATATTTATAAATATTTAAAGGGAAATGTCTACGGTTTGATTCATTTCCTCCCAAAGGCTAAATGTAATGGTAAATTATTCGTGCATCATTTACAATGCCAAAGCCCTTGAAACATGCACTAACACTTTAGTACATAATTCTATTACACATGAACATTATTTATACGTTACATTTATTACTTTTATAAACATTTATTTATATATTATATAATTTATATTTTAAAAAATTTCTAAATATTTATAAAATGAAATATTAATATATTAACTTTAATGTGGGAATAGTTTATATTTAAGTTTAAATGATAAATAATAAAAAATTTATTAATTAAAAAACACATTTAAAACATTTTTTCGAAAACTTTTTATTCACATAATTATAGTATATATAAATGCATGTTTTTTTGTAAAAAATGTTATTTATAATTATTTATAATCATTTTATTCGCATTAAAAATAAAATATAATTTATGATTTTTAAATGTAAATATTAATTAATTATTAACATTAAAAATGACTGAATATTTATAAAGAGAATATGCATATATTAAAAGAGATTCAAATATTTATGAAATGAAATTTATTGTAATTTTCCACGAAATTTCCATCATTATTATGACATTGTGATGTAAATATAGAGATGTTAATATATCAAAATGGCATAATCGAACTTTTTAGGAATAAATTTCAAATACACTCATTTCTCGATTTTGGCATCACTCGATTTTGATAAAACGGCATAGCATATTTTCTTATTAATTGCATTATATCATTAGTTAATAATACAGTAGTAGTTATGGTATATAGTTATGGTCTATTCTCTCTTTTAGATAAATAAGTTTAAATAAGTTTCTAAATTTTGTCTTTTTTGGGGTCCTCTCTTTGTGAGCTCTCTGACGACACTTTCACGTGAATAGTGTAAAAAGTGCACAACAAATTCGACCACATTCTGACTATTTTTGGCATTACAAACAAAATAATTAACTCAAACATAACCACAATAAAATACACTTTTGGAATAAAAGTTTTACTGTAAAACTCAGACTTTATACAGACTGTATACAGTTTACAGTGAAAATTTTTAAGTTTCGAATGTCGAACGTCGACAATGTTTTTAT
>JAQIXB010001145.1:0-11912 GCA_034697405.1 Mesoplophora pulchra
GGGGTGCATATTATAAGCATACTATAATATACTATAGCCCTATGTATACTAACATTATAGTCATAGTCATAGTTTTCACGCTTTTAGTTAATATGAATGATTCTATTTAATCGTTACAATGAGTGACTCTCCCCCATTCCCTCTCTTCCCCCACACCCTCAAATTCCATCTCTGACCATTACCATTATATTTAATGCCATTATAAAATCATTATTATAATGTTTACTTACTTTTGAGGCATAAAATTGTCATGATCATTCCCGTTTTGCTGAATACGCATTTTTTCATTATTTTAGCTTCGATCTTATATCGTGAGATGTTCTATGATACTTTGAATTATGTGCATTAAAAATATTGATCTTATATCTCGAGATTCTTGAGACTATTCTTGAGTCATAAGGATGTGAAAAGATAAGTAAATATGTTAATTATATCGATCTTATATCGTGAGAAAACTCTAAATTTCAAAGAAATGCTGAGATTTACTTTTTTATTGTATTATAAGAATGGGACTAAAAAGTGAGGCAAATGGTGTATCATCAATAAATGTGATAAATGGTAATTTTTTTAAAAAATGAAAAATTAAATTATAAATAATAATAATGAAAATATATATATTATTTGTGTGTATATGTGATCATTAATAATTTTATTATTAAATTATATTAATATTTAATTTTTAAGATGAGAATACCATATGCACACAGAGTAATTGTATTTTTTGATATATTATTAAATCAGAATACAATTTGTTTATGCACATACGGTATTTTTATACATAAACACACTTTTCATAGAAAAGGTAAGAAAAGTATGTTAAGAGAAACGTGACCGTAGACCGACCCTCTTTTCGTTCCCCTTTTCTTAGCCTCACTATAGTTATAGTAATAGTTATAGTAATAGTTATACTAAAGCATACTAAAGATCATCACATATCATATCATAGTCATTATCTTTTTATTTCAATTTATGCCATACAATTCCATAGGGAAATATTATGTAAAAGAAGTTTATGCATTTTATTCCATATTATCCTTTTGCCTCACTTTTTAGACCGTTCTTATAGTATGAGGTAAGCAAAGGGGGCATTCATTACTCGGATTATAAGGTTTTTTCATAAATGATTACAGAGTGTCCAAAACTGTTTTTTTATTAATATCTTAAAAATAAGTAGATATGTGTCCATATTTATAAAAAACATGACCAATTAAAGCACAATAAAAGTGCTTTTTACTTTTTTAGGCCAAAATGATTTTTTATCCTTTTTAAGTGCTTTTTTTAGTTTTTTTTATAAAATTTGCTTTTTTTAGTTATTATCATGACAAAATTTATACATTTTTATAAAAAAATATTATTCAAAAAATATATTATTTGAAAAATTTTAAATATGTATTTGATATGTAATTGTAATGAGTAAAATATTTAATAATTATTTAATAATTATATTTTTCATTTAATTAAGAAATATATGAATATTTTTATATTCATATACTTTATGTACTGTGAAACCTCTCTTAAGCGGACTCCCATTTGCAAGAGACAAAGTGTCCGCTTAAGAGAGGTTCACCCTAATGCTAAGTTTATGGGAGTTAATTGTGTCACAAAATAGTTATCCGCTTAAGAGAGGTGTCCGTAACTGGAGGTTTTACAGTATTTAAATATACTTAAATCATGTTATAAGTGAGGACCTAAAAAGTGAGGTCAAAAAGTGAATGTTTTTTTTAAATCAATTTTTTAATATTAATAAAATGTATAAAAATTTCTTAACATTTTATTAATGATGAAAAATTAAATTTTAAATAAAATTAAATATAAATTGAGAATTTTATGCATAAATTTTATTTTATTATTAATGATAAAATAAATGATAAAATATTTTATTACATAATATGAAATGAAAAAATGTGTTATCATTTTATAAGAAAATGAAATGGTGTCATAATGTGCTTTACCATTGAATACTTTTAATGCATTTACAAATTTACCTCACATTTTAGCTCCGAACTTATAGCGTGAGTATATAAATATTTCCAATTTTATGGAAAAATATTAAAATATACATTTTAAAATTTGTTACTTATATTTTCAACTAATTTCTTATAACCATTCTCTCGTGTTATAAGAATGCGCAGAGTATAAAATGTGAGGTAAAAAGGTATATATATATGTATGTATATGATTATGGGTCATATTTTAATGGATGATTAATTATGTAATCATTTTCATTATGAAAATTTATTATTTTTATTTATAAAATAAATTATACATATTTTTTTATAAAAAAATAATTATAAAAAATTGTTTTTTATTATTTTTTTTCATTCGAATTTCACGGTCATATCATTGAAAGGTCATGGGTCATTCATGTTCTTTATTCATAATATAATATAATATAATAGTATATCATATAATACAATAATACTCTTTTATTATTAAATAAAATGAATGAAAATGTAAAATGTCAAAATATATTCATAAAAAATTTATACATTAAAAATGTGTTACCCTTTTACTTCACTTTTTAGATATGATCTTATATCGTGAGGTAAACACATTATTAGACATTTTTAAATTACATGTAAAGGGAAAGTAAAGGAAATTCGACATTATATCCAAATGTATAAAACTCCCTCAGTTCATCCCATGCTATAAGACCTATAATGATATAATGGTTTAAAATGTGAGGTAAAAGGGCATTATTTTCAGCACAATATTATATTCACCGAAAAATTCACATAAAAAGAGAATCATTTCATTTATACTTTAATATTATGATGATATTTATTTTATTACAAAAATTATAATTTAATTTTAATGTTAAAAAATATAATTATTATTATTATAAATGAAATTTAATATTTAATTATTTATTTAATTTATTTAATTCTTTTGTTCATTATTCTTATAATGTTCAGAAATTTCCTCTAAAATTAAATATAAAATAATATTAAAAAATTATTTAATTAATTTAATTATATAATTATATTATATTAAAATACCATTTTACCATTCATGTTTTAGATCACGTTCTTATAGCGTGAGTATATACATACAAACATTTTAAACATGTTTGAATCAAAGTGGTAATAGTAAATGGGTATTATATCGTGAGATATATAACATTTTCATGCTTTACTCATGCTATTCTCATGCTATAAGAGAGATGCTAAAATATCATGTTAAAGGGTATATTTATGATAATTATATTATTATAATAATTATTACTTTTGACTATAGCCTTCATTTGTGTTAAATGCGTCCGAAAAAATATATTTGAATTATGCTGACGTTTGTAAACACTCTAAAAATATATTAAAAATTTAATTTTTTTAATTTTTATATTTTAAAAAATATGCATATACATACAGAATTTGGCTTTAATGTGCTTAATTCATATTCTAATACTTTCAATTCTTTTAACTGTAAAATTATATCATTATATATTAATATATAATATGATATAACACATGTTTAATGTATTTATACCCTTTTATCATCATCTGAATCCATAATTTATATAAAATTTAAAATTTTTATTTTTAATTTTAAATTTTATGTTTACATTGAATTACATGCATGTTTAACATAAACATATGAAAAGCGCATGTATTTTATGGTCAAATAATAGTAAAATCCGTCATCAGATAATTATGTTTATGTGTAAACGCATGTAAAATGATGATACGAAACACGTGACGGTCATACGATCATTTATTACCATAATGTGTATATTTAAATCGTCATTCAAATGTTCAATGTTATGAACGCACGTCTTAAAGTGAATATAGAGATGTGCGCTTTTAAATCAATTTCAATACAAAAGCATTGTGATTAATTATTATGCGCACATCTCTATTTAGTTCATATGCAAACATATGATTAAAAAATGATAAAATATTTGAAAATATTTTAAATGAAAAATTTTGTTTTAAATATGACATCATTTGAAAGATCAATTAATAAATGAAAAGGTCAATGTCATGACTGTGCACAGTTCGATTTTTTATTAAATTTAATTTTTAATTAAATTTAATCTCAAATTTGTGTACATTAATCTCTTAAAAAAATAAATCTCAAAATTTAATACTCTAAAATTACTCAAAAAATATTGCAATTTTTTAATAAAAAATTAATTAATTTTTTTAATAAATTTGAAGGCCGCGGCCATAAACTCATTTTAAAGTCTCATCACATCCGATTTATTATTAAAAATATTTAAAAATTAAAAAATATTAAAAAAATAATGAAAAACATGGGTGATGATGTGATGTCCGCGAAAATCCCGCATTTGGATAATCTCTTAAATTTGGACGGTTATTTAAAGACACATGAATATGAAATTAAAAGACGATATCGTGAATTTAGTAAAATGATGGAAAACATTAATCAATCGGAGGGTATTCTCTTTAATTATTTACTTATCATTTCATAATAATTGCCACATTTGTGCTGTATATATGCTTATTTTATATTAAAAATGATTCTCTTTTTATTTTTTCATTCAATATTCATCATTTGGAGGTTTTACTGTACTTTTTTTTACTTTTAATTAAATAATTTAATGCCAATATTTTTTTAAACACTTTTTTATAATTTTAAACAAAAGTTTATTTTAATGTTTACATTTTTTAAAATGTGTACTTTTTATGACTGCACATTTAGAGCCGGTCTTATATCTCGAGATGTGTATTTCAACACATGTTCAAAAGAGTTAATGTAAACGGATCTTTTAACATGAGGCATAAAACCATAAATATTCTCGTGATATAAGACCGGTTTTAAAAGTGATTTAAGTGTGCATTTTTTTATTCATTTAATTTCTTAAAAAATTAGGGCTAAAATCGTTTGTGCATTCCTATGAAAGGTTCGGTATTCACGTGAATGACGATAATAGCATCACGTGCTACGAATGGGCACCGTCGGCTGAGGGTGTGTCTCTTCGCGGGGATTTCAATAATTGGGATGCGCATTCACATCCGTTTAAGAAATTACCATACGGTAAATGGGAATTGAAAATACTGCCGAAAGACAATGGTCACCCGGCAATTGACCACTTATCAAAGCTCAAATTAGTAATATTCACTAAAAGCGGCGAAAGTGTCGATCGGATCAGTCCATGGGCGACATATGTAATTCAACCGCCAAAAGAAACGGGAAATGTCACGTACGATCACGTGTTATGGAATCCGCCTAAAGCCGAACGGCACGTGTTTAAGCATCAAAAGCCAATGGCACCAAAAAACCTTAAGATATATGAAGCTCATGTCGGTAATTATACCATTTATTTAACATCTTATATCACGAGTATATTTCTTTCCCCTTTTATTATAACTTTTTTTGCATTTTTCCTTCTTATATGACCTTATATCTCGAGATATAAATAATATACCCTATTATCTTATAAAGAGACAAAATACCTTATATCTTTAGAACATTTTGCAATTCACTTTTAATATATTAATAGATATTTTACCTCAAATAATAAATGCATTTTTAAGTATTATTGTATTTTGAAAATAATGATTGAAATAAATAAATAAATATATTGAAATTTTGAAATATTTAGGGATCGCATCGAAAGAGTATAAAGTCGCAAATTACAGGAATTTCGCGGATAATGTGATCCCCCGAATTAAGAGACAGGGATATAACGCCATTCAATTGATGGCCATAATGGAGCACGCATATTACGGGTCATTCGGGTATCAGGTGACGTCATTTTACGCGGCGTCATCCCGATTCGGGACTCCCGAAGAGTTAAAGTATTTGATTGATGCGGCACATGAGAATGGTCTTTACATGTTATTGGACATCGTCCATTCACACGCGTCAAAGAACGTTTTGGACGGCATTAACCATTTCGATGGTACCGATTCGTGCTTTTTCCATTCGGGCGGACGCGGGAATCACGACCTTTGGGATTCACGACTGTTTAATTTCACGCAATGGGAAGTGCTAAGGTAAACTAAAGAAGATTTTTAGGCCGACTAATCTCAGTCTGTTTTAGTCTTTAGATTAAAACAAAAGTTATTTATTTAGTTTGATATTTAAAAGCCTTAGTTGTTAGGAACCTCAAGATATAAGACTTCTTTTATATAGTGTCTAAGACTATAATACTTTGTTCGGATTACTGTCTTAAGAGAGGTAAGTCTATGCTTAGTGCGAACGCAACGGACTGCTTTATTTGAAGTTAGCAGTGAGGGGTGTCTAAGCACAGCATTCATCTACAGTTAGTAGTACTAACTTATTACCTTCATTCAGAATATCAATTTTTAATTTAATAAAATAACTAAATATTAAAAACAAATGACTAAATAAATATTAATTAATAAATTTTATTGTATTTTTAAATAATATCGATGTAAATTTTTAATTAATATGTGATTTTTGCATAATTAAATCATTCGCAACATTATAATCGTATACACATAAACATATATATTTGCAGCATGTATTGTAATATATATGTATATACCGTATCTTTAATCATGCTTAAGCTTAATGTGTCCGAACGGAATCACCTCAGAACTTACCTTAAGTTACTTTTCTTAAGACATAATCCGAACATAGCTTAAGGCAACAGTTTTAGTCTTATGCTGAATTATCATTTCAATAAAATTGAGTGTATTTTTAAATATATATTTAGGTTTTTATTATCGAACCTCTGCTGGTATTTGACTGAATATCAATTCGACGGTTTCCGTTTTGACGGTGTCACGTCCATGTTATACCACACTCATGGCATGGGTCACGGTTTTTCGGGGGATTACAATGAATACTTCGGTCTTAATACGGACACTGAAGCGTTTAACTATCTTCAAATGGCGAATTTTGTAATTCATTCGTATTTTCCGAACGCCATAACCATAGCCGAAGACGTGAGCGGAATGCCCGCACTGTGCAGACCCGTGTCCGAAGGTATGTGCACCTTTCTTTGTTCTTTGAACTTATATCTCGAGAGATGTATAATAAGCTAAACGTACATACATGTAAATTATAAGTGAGAATATTACAAATATCTCGGGATATAATTGAGTAAAATGAGCATTAAATTTTTAAATAATTATATCATGAGATATTTTATTAAAAAACAGGCGGTGGCGGATTTGATTATCGGTTAGGAATGGCGATACCCGATAAATGGATTAAACTGTTAAAAGAATGTAAAGACGATGATTGGAATATCGGGGAAATCGTCCATACATTGACCAATCGTCGATGGACAGAAAAGACCGTGGCATATGCCGAATCACATGATCAGGCTTTAGTCGGGGATAAGACACTCGCATTTTGGTTAATGGACAAAGAAATGTACGATTTTATGTCGACATTTTCACCTCTGACCCCAGTGATAGATCGTGGTATGGCCCTTCACAAAATGATCCGATTATTGACCCACAGTATGGGGGGCGAAGCATGGCTCAACTTCATAGGGAATGAGTTCGGACACCCCGAATGGTTGGACTTTCCCAGGGTCGGGAATCACGAGAGCTTTCATCACGCACGGAGACAGTGGAATTTAGTGGACGATGAACTTTTGCGTTATAAATTCCTTAATAATTTTGATCGTGAAATGAATCTTTTGGAAGAAAAACATCATTGGCTCAGTGCTGACGGTATTTACAGCTATAGAATGCATCTAAGGCTTGAATTGCTCTTTAGTTACGCATATCTTTTGATTGTAGATTGTATATTGAACTTATATTTGAGTTTCATGCTTAAATTCTAATAGCAATTTATGCCTTTGATGTTTCCTTTAGCGGTATTTTAGCTATTATTATAAATGCTGTATATACGACGTGATTCAAAAATTATTGATTCAGAGCTTAATTATTGTGTTATGTTTAACGAACTTATATCGTGAGGAAACTCTGTTTTATTAAACATATGCTATTTATTTCTTTAAAATTAACATGAAATATACGATATTTTAGGGAAATTATGTTAATTTAAATGTAAAATGTTCAATTCCCTGAAAGTTTTTTCATTGCCTTTTCCTATTGATTTCTATGCTATAGTCGTATACCTCGAGATATAAGAGATATTTAAGTGTATATTATTAATGATGGATAATTCTTAAGGTGCTTACGTGTCATGGAAACATGAGGATGATAAAGTGATAGTATACGAAAGGGCGGGATTAGTGTTTGCGTTTAACTTTCATCCGTTTAAGTCTTTTCCCGATTATCGTATCGGAGTGAATACCGATGGAAAATACCGCATCGTTTTGGACTCAGACGACGCCCAATTCTGTGGCCATTCCCGACTCAATCATGACACTGAATTCTTTACTCAAAATGAAGGTTATGCCGGAAGAAGACACTCTATGTTAATATACATTCCGTCACGGGTTTCATTAGTATTTGCAAAATGCGGATAAAAATATATTAAAAATTAGGTACGAATTCACTTAAAGGACGTGACATCATCAATTTTTTAACGTTTTAGCTCTCTATGTTAAGATCTGTTTTATTATTTGTTAATGATGACGTCAGCTCTTTTAAGTAATATAATACCAAAAATTATATTTTATATTAAATATTAACTATTTTTTTAGTGCCAAAAGTTTATGTGCAATTTATAAGTATATTTTAATAGAAATTTATAAATATATAATTTAATATAATTATGTGATTATAATATTTATAAAATGTTTTAAATGTTAAAATAAAATAGTTTTTAAATAAAATTTAAAATTTTTATTATTATTAAATATAAATAAAAGTTACATTTTAAATTTAAATGTAAACTACAAACGTACAAATGTGAACCGATTAACTTTACATACGATATATTCATATATACAGTAAATAGCGAATATTAAGAGTCATTTAAGCATAGGATTACAATGAACACATTCTCTTAATGTCTGTCACTTACTATAAGAACATGCGATAAGATGCGTATAATATTCATTAAATCACCCTTTACTCTTTCAATTATTCATGCGCGGAACTGAAAGACTCACAATATAATAGCATATTTCTTTGCATGTGATATGTTAGATTAAGTTTATGTCTTTCAAAAAATAAGAAATTCATCGGCGGTCATTGCTATGGTCAGTTTGGTCATTGACAATGACTCATTGTGATTCATTCGTATTATTGCCCATGGGTATTGAAAAGAGAAAGGGTCAAATTAACGTGACGTATGTTTAAATGACATCACATGAAAATATGATGCCATATTTTATGCGTCTTTAAAATCATTAATGAAAATATACATAAATATTTTGTCATAAAAATTAAAGATTTAAAATAATTTTATTTTTAAATTCAAAAATATATTCATTTATTTTATCATAAATAATAATTATTTTATAACAATTTAATGGTGAAAAATTTTGAATTTTTAAATATATAATTATATAATAAATAAAAAGCATTTAATGGTAATGATGATATTTTTATTTATAAAAAATGAATATTTTTATTTTTAATTTTAAAATAATTTTTAAATTTAAAATTTTAATAATGATAATGACATTCTTTAATTAAATGCTTTATTTATATTAAAGATAATGGCGTCGAATCACAGTGAACCAAAGCCTTCGACGTCCGCGTCCACAGCATCGCCGACGGCGTCTGAATCGGGGTCAGCGTCGTCCGATGCTAATTTCGAATGTAATATATGTCTGGACACAGCTAAAGACGCGGTCGTCTCTTTATGCGGTCACTTATTTTGGTATAAACACCATTTACCGAAACGCCATTTAATCTCTCACCATATTTTAGCATTAAACATTTATTACACGTCATTATATCATGAGGAAAAAGCATACTAAACATATCACAGGATATAATGACGTTTTATTGCAAATGACTGTATTGACATTTGTAATTTTGAGTATTGATATCATAGAATTAAAGAGTTTCCTTTAATAAAATGAGAAATTCCTCGTGATATAATGACATAATAATGACTTTTATTATTAATGTTTTGTGTATTTTTGGACACTCTATAGTTGGCCATGTCTTCACCAATGGTTAGAAACAAAACCGTCGCGACAGACATGTCCGGTGTGTAAAGCTGCGATATCACGGGACAAAGTGATACCTCTCTACGGAAGGGGCAGTAATAAAAAGGACCCACGGTATGCTTACATATGCATGACCTTTTACCTAAACACTGATTATTATTCATTGATTAATACAGTGATAAGCGTCTTCCGCCGCGACCGTCGGGTCAGAGGACAGAGCCCGAACATAACACCACTGTGAGTCTCTTTTATTATATTTTTTAAAATAATAATGATGTGATATTTTGATTTTTGAATCAAAATATTCTTTTTAATGATTTATTAATGATTTTAAAATCATATTTTTATTATTTTATTATTTTATGATTATATTTTATAAAATTTTTATCATATTTTTATCATAAATATTAATATTTAAAAATATTTATATATTCATATTTTTGTAAATATGACCTTTTCTTTAATCGATATAAATCCCAATAATACATTAGAATGTTATAACTCCTGATATAAGGTCACATCCTTTATAAACTCAGATATAAGAATGTTTTGTCTTAAGATAAGAGACCGTTGAGATATTATCATGATTTTATCATACCATTGTTTAGCATGTGTTTTATGTCAATGTCAATATGAATATCAATGTTTAAAAAATGTCATACGATATAATTATTACAGCAGAGGAAAGCACCGAAGGCACAAATTGCAATTTAATTCGCACGCATTGTAATTTGCAAATTGAATGGCAAATGGTGCCTTCGGTGCATTCCTCAGCTGTAATTAATAATGTTAATTTTTTCCTGAAATGAAAGACATTCCCAAATTTTGGTTTCGGTGACGGCGGTTTTCACATGTCGTTCGGTATCGGGGCCTTTCCATTCGGGTTTTTTGCTTCGACGTTCAATTTCGGGGACGGTCGTCCCGCACCATCGCCGCACAGTCCCGAATATGCTGAGGACCAATTCCTCTCCAAAATGTTCCTTTGGATCGCTTTACTCTTCATTATTTGGCTATTAATTGCATAACTATATATAGACAAATTCTAGCATTATACACTTTGTTTCTTATAAATTCGTACTCAATTAATATTGGTATGTTTATAAATATGTGCATACGTACGTATCTCTAAAGTATTATCAGTGTTATTTATACATATATCTTATGTTTTATAATACATATTCTATCATTTGTTTGAGTATTATTTTATAATAAACAAAATGTACATATCTATTCATTTATATGTACATTATGTTTACTGTAAAAATGTACTCTCAAATGTTTGTATGTGTGTATAAATTGCTCATATGTGTATATAACATTATTTAAAGCGTTAGTCATATGTATGACTCATTTATGCACATACCATTTATTTTCAGTATCATTTTATAATAAACAAAGTGTACGTATACACATGTATATTAAATTTATAAAAAAAATTATTAAATTTTAAAAAATATGTAATTATATTATCATTTTTTTTAAAAAACGAAATGAACACATTTCTTTTGTGTAAAATTTTATTATTATTTATGTATATTATTATATTATATATTAATTATATACATTTATTAGTTAATTATTGGAAATTATTAAAATATAAAATTCATATTTAGAAATATTTATTTAATTTTTCTTTTTATTTATAAAATGTTTATATGAATTTTTTTTGAAAAAAATTTATTATTTTTTAAAAAAATACGAATCTCATTATAAACATACATATGTTTAAAAATAATTATTAATCACGAAAAATATTCACATTTTAAAAATAAACGATAATTTTTTTATAAAATATTTTGAAATGATAAATATTTTATTAATGACATAATCATGTCATTTTTAAAAATATTTTTTAATTATTTTTATTTTAAACTTTTATTACATTTAAAAATTTCACCATAAGATTAAAATGCAACGATTCTATTGAACTCAT
>JAQIXB010001146.1:0-11907 GCA_034697405.1 Mesoplophora pulchra
AGCAATGGTAATAGCAATGGTAATAGCAATGGTACTAGGAAGAGATTTGAACGAGATCATTGTTAAGATAGTATGGGTACAATAATAACATTAATAGCAATATCAGACATATACAATATATCTCTTAAAAAATAAACATTAATGCCAATATATAAAACCACACATCACATTTAGTGTTTAATCTCTAATCAAAGAATAGTCTCTTAAATTTATTAAAAGTTAAAAAGAAAAATTAAAAACTAGTATATAATACTAGTATATATAGTAGTATACACCTGCAAATAAAATATTCTTTTTCATTTATTATACAATGACAAATATAACGTATTTAATTACGATATTTTACAGCATATGCTGCCATTGAATTAAATTATCTTTATATTAATTTGACATTTATCCATAGCCAGATTTAGGTTATGATACTAATATATTAATTTATAAAAATAATATTTGTGATAAAAGTATTAATAGTGTTGCACTATTACATGTAATGTCATAAAAGTAATAAGAATCTCTTTCATATAATAGCATTAAGTCAAAGGACTAAAACATATTTACGATAAAAAAGGTTATTACGTCCTTTAAATGGTAATGCATTGAATTTTATAATCATATTCATAATCATAGTGTTTTGACCTTTAATCAAATGAATCCTGAAAATGGATAATTCATATGAATTATAAACATTTTAAAGTCTATTGTTTTATCGCACAAAATTCAAAATCATAAATAATAAAATATATAAAAGCATTTTATAGCTTTTTATATCTCAGCTCTTATTATATATAAAATATTTTTATTTATATATATAATGCAATAATATAATTTTTTAAATATTCAGTCAAAAAATTCATTTTTAAATGTGATGCGATGAAATAAAATAATATGATAATATTTGAGTCATAAAATAAATTAAAATAAATTTCATTTATGAAATTTTTCTCATATTTTTACGCATATAATTATCACAATAATCATATATATAAAACATTTTTAAAACATATTTTAATAATAATTTGAATTTTAATAAAAAATAAATTATATGACATCATACATTAAAATCTAACATTAGCATAAAAAATAACAATGATAATAAAAAATTATTTTAATGTATGATTTTACTTAAAATAATTTTAATGCGGAACTGAATTAACAGTGCTGTCTGTTTCTAGTATTAAAATGAAATTTAATACATTACAATTTTCAAAAAAATTGTTTCACTCTCATATTAATTAAAATTAATTTAATTTATAAATTAATTATATATTTCCATATAATATAATATATAATCATAAACATATTTCATTTTATAAATAGATTTTTGTCTAATATTTTCTTACATCAAAAATTTGATTCCTGTTCTTTGTTTGATATTTCCATTTTTAAAAACATTGCAAATGACTAATGTTTAAAGTTAAGTTAAAGTAACCATTAAAGGGTAAAATGTATAATTTTTATCATATCATACGGGAATAGCATACTCAATTATAAAAAAAAAATTAGTCTCTGACATCTTTAACTAAAGTCCGAGGAATTTTCCAATGAAATGTAAGAATTTTTTATAATTCAAAAACTGTCCCTTTGCATTATGCATAATAAGTGTTTTGCATTTCGTTTCCATAATGAGAATAAATAAAACTAAAACAAAAGTAAAAATATAACAAATTGGAGGTCGCCAAACTAGTAGTAAATACAGCTAGTACATTGCTATAATATAAAATTAACAAAACTGACTTTTTATGACCTCACAGTTCCTATCCTTAATATATACATATGTATTAATTTTCACAATAAACTTAATTTATCGTCAGAAAAATTTCTTAAAAATTTCTCAGAAATCTTTTAAAATACGATTAATATTATAAAATTTTTAATGATTTTATATCTTTTTATATAATGAATAAATAATTAAAATTCCAAAACAATAAAATAAAATTTTCTCATTAATTATTAGTCATTATCAAAGTTCAGATAAAAATGAATTTTATGATTTAAAAATAAAAAACAGAATCTGTCGGTTTTATAATTTAAGAACGAATTAGGCATTTATAAGCATTTTAACCTTTACTCTTTTTGTCGGATTTTCCTATTATTATACATTTTCGAAAATTCCCTTTACTCAATCCTTTGATATTTTTCATCTCAAAATATAAATTTCCATAATGTATAGTCATGGTAATTATTAAAATAATAATTTTGCACATATTATACGTTTATCTTTAAAATACAATTATTTTACATTTTTTACCGTTTTTATTAATTTATTGGTGAAAAATAAAAATCAAAGGGGGAATAAAAGAGGGGTGTAAATAAATTTTTTAAAAATTATTTTATATTCATAATTGATATATATATAATTGCAATTTTTCCCCTTCATAGAGTTATAGGTTTACTATTCGTTAGTTACAGTTAGTGAAACAAACGTAAGAAATATTTGAATTTTGTTGAGCAATATACATGGTGCATCATTACGAAATACACTTTATAATAATATATTAATGCATTTATTTACAAAATATCTATTATTATTATAGTATATTATGTAAAATTCGAGCATTAAGAGCATCCCGAGAATTCGTCGGGAATTTCTTCACAAAAAAATAAAATAAATTGTAATTTAACAAAAATTCAAATAAAATCGAAAACTAATTTTATGTTAAAATGTACCATTAGTTATTACATGTATAAATAGTTTACATTAAAAAGTAATATCATTTTTCGATTGTTATAAATTTTAATTCCGAATTTTACGATTTTTTCTGAGCTTTGGTTATTATATAAAATTTCCAACATTTTAATATTAATTTTAAATAAAATACTCATGAATGTGTATAACAAATATTGTCTATTAACGTAAATTAGCGTATATACTATAATAATTAGAAACTAGTCTCTCACATTAATACACACTGAGAAATAAAAAAAACTCGTATTTTACTTTAATATGTATAAATAATGCAATTTTTTTAAAAAAAATTGTTAATACCAAAATGTTCATCATTTGACTCAATAGTAAATTACATCCGATTTTTTAAATAATAATTTATTCGGAAAAATGTTTAATTTAAATTCGCATTTTAAATAAATTGTATATGATAATGTTAAATTTATATATAACTTTATGAATGACTAAAATTAAGTAAAATGATGTAAATGTATAAGAATTATGCAGAAAATAAATGATGATACATACAAAATCATCATAATAATAGTAAAATGCATAAATTTAAAGTGCGCGTACATATGCTGCTGATATATAAAACTTTAAAAATTATTTTTAAAAATTCGCCATAATTAAAGTAATTAAATATGTAATAATTTAAAATGTAAATTAAGTGTTATAATTAGGGACTCACCCACGAGATTGTCCAAAAGGTATGAAAGTAGCTTTTGGGTACCGTTTGGTTCATTGTAAATAACTAAAAGTTCTTGTGTCAGAGGATTTCCTTTTAAACCTAAGATATAATAAATGAAAATTTATTCACATCATTATTATTCCCAATTTTTTTTACTTTTTACATCACTCATCAGTGATTTAAACATAATTTTGACATTATATGTGTAAATATGATTTATAATTTTCAATATAAATAAAAAAAAGTGACGAAAAAAGCAATCACGTAAATAACTAGTATATGAGCGTATATAACTAGTATTAGTACGTACCCAGATTTTGAATTTGAAAGAGTTTTCCCAATTCATAAGGGAGGACCCGTAAATAGTTATTATTGAGGAGTAATTCTCTTAACATGATTAAGTCTCCCAATTCCGCGGGCAGAGACCGCAGCTTATTACAGCTCAGGTCGAGATGCATGAGCGATGTCAGACGTGAGATGTCAGGCGGAATGCGTGACAATGAATTGTCGTTTAAGTACAGTGATGTCAAATGGGTCAATGTCCATAACTGAGGACTCAGGTTCCTGATGGATCCTGAAATTTCAAACCATTTTTTTACATATATATTTTCATTAAATAATTCTCAGCGTTTCTCATTTCATAATTAAATAGTTTTAAAACACGTGTAAGTTTATGTAACATTATGTAATGCATTCACTCACTTTGAAATTAAATAAATAAAAATGCAAAATAATTCTTTCATTAAAACATTAAAACATAAAATTATTTTTTTTAATTAATAATGAATGTGAATATTTTTACATCGAATTTCATCGATAATTTAAAAATATAATTTTATGAATTATTTGCGCCTTAAATTAAATGAAAAATTTTCCTCATTTCATAGGCATGTTTCTAATGCATTATTAATGAATGAATGCATAATTCAACGTTTTAATGACAATTAAATGCTGAGATTAATGATAATATTAAAGAACAAACAATGTTCAGGTGCAACAATGACCTGTAATCTCTAACTCGGGCCAAAATGACTTTTTTCCTGATGCTACATCTTCAGGTGACATAATCGTATGCGTCCGTCGGGGATTTGGCGGTTCATATTTATCCCTTTCCCTGTCTCTATGTCCGGGACGAGACATTGATCCTGTTTTTGGCATAAAAATACATTTTTATATCAAAATTTTTATATCATTTTTTTAAAAAATAAAAAAAATATGAAATTTTATCACGAAAATTCAAAACAATAAAATGACAAAAACAATACATACATAATACATTCGTGTATACACTTTTGTTATAATACACAATTTATATAATTTATATAATTAATTATTAAATTAAAAATATATATATATATATAATTTTAAAATTAAATATATTTATTAATTTTTAATTTATTTATTAATATAATTAATTTTATATTAAAATTTAATTTTATTCATTATTTTTGTCTAATAAATGAACAGCAATCATATGATGGCGCTGATGTGTGTATTCTTTACATAAATTACGAAACATAAACACATGATTTTTATTTTGAAATTTTATAAATTATTTACAATCATTTAAGCATTTAATTTTATTAAATATTAAGTATTATTTAATAAAAAGTTTAACATTTGATATTTATAATAATATTTTTAATAAAAAATGAATTTTTTGAAAATTTTGCGTTCATTATCATGTAAAAATTATGGTATAATCATAAAATTAAAAAAATAATATCATTTTTAAAATTAATTTTATATTAATTTTATGTTAATTTTTTAGCATCATCCATTCATCAGCCGAATTCATTGTATAATCATCATTCATTATTAATTAATGACGAATTATTTGCGTTAAAAAATCAGGTTTTTTATTATTTTGAATTTTATATTTAAAAACATTAATATTGAAAATTTGAAAAATCAAAGGTGAGATGTTTTGCGGCGCGTCGCGGTAAACGTATCGCCGCGAATCGTGAAAAACAATTAAAATCGAAACAAAAAAAAGCCGAAGAAAATCTAAAGGCGTCTAAACCTAAACACAAATTCAGAATCGATAAATCGTACGTATAAATTTTATTTTAAAAATATTAATTTTAATTAATTTTATAAAAAATTAAAGAGCAATGAATTTGGGTCCGCGTCGATTCTCAGACGCGCATTTAAGGGATTTATCTGCGATCGTCGATGATGTTTATGTCATCGGAAATTACAAAGAAAAAGCATATTCATTCAATGAAATCATTGAAATGCATCGTGAAACACATGATCCGACGATATTCAATGACCCCAATGGTCTCATTGTGGCACGTGCTGAGTTCGATTTAAGGACAAAGAAAAAAACGAAATTTTTAGAGCCGTTCAGTGGTTTGATACGATATCCGCATGAATTCGATTATAAAGGAAATCGCAAGATTTTGGCACTCTGTAAAAGTGAATCCGATCAAAATGATGCCATAAATGCGGGTGCAAAGATGGTGGGATCAGTGAATCTGATTAAACTGATAAAATTGGGAGAAATCGATGTTAAAGAATTCGATGATATTGTATGTCATGGTGATATGATCGTGGAACTTTCCACCGTCAGAGGAATTATTCAAAAATTATTCCCGAATAAAGTTCGTGGAAATATCGGATTCGATATGAATAAATTGGTTCATCATTTTGTTAATAGCATCGAATATAAATGTAACAAAGATGAATTCGAAGCTGACTATGGATGGGTCGAAACTGTTTTTGGCAGACTCAACATGGATAATGAGAAAATAATGGAAAATTTGGAATATCTCTTCGGACAATTGGAAAAGCACAGTCCTAAAGGAGCACCGTGTACACTATTTTAATACTATTTTTTAATTTAGTATCATATTTCAATGTTTTTAATTATATATATCATGTGTTCTCTTAACGTACGTGCAGAATTTTTAAAATACTTAACATGCATATGCGTCATATATGCTGTGCGTACCTTTTGATATATCTATGAACAACTGCTATTACAGTTAATCACACAGGTCGTAGAGATAGCATTGAATACGTTTTGAATACTTAAAGACATTACGTGTTAAAGAATTTAAGTATAATCAATCTATATGACCTGTGTGATTAACAGTAAAAGTATAAAATGTATGAACACATGACCCTTTACACGTTCTTAACATAGATTAAGGCACTGTTTGGATATGAATTAGATATGACGTGATTTTTTACACTCATGCATAATTTCTTTAGCTTCAAATGTAACTTTAGTAGAGAAATGTATAGAAATGTGTTAATTGTTCCTTAATATATGAATATACCATACATATATCGTATGTAAAGTTTATGAGTTCCAATTTATATCACATTAAATAACGCAGCGTATAAATAGAAACTCATAAACTTTACATACGATACATATTAACATAAATACTGAATGTGTTGTGTCTGTTCATATTAAGGGATATATTTCCTCTGTTTGAAGCTAAATAAACTGAGTGTAAAAATTGTACTTTAAAATGTATTAACTATTAAAGTATCCTTTTCCCGTATTCATTAATACCGGTTTCAATTGTAAGAAACAACCGATTAAATTTATCATTTTTTGAAATTCATTTTCTCATAGAACTCTATGGTAAAATATACTAAAAATCAGATAACTCCAATTGACACCATTAACCATGTTAAACACAGAAAACAGTTTTGACCTTTTTTGATCTAATAAAGGAAGAAATTAACCTGACATAACCACATGACTTTTTTACGCTAGTGGAAAAAATACTAACATTTAACAAATATATAAACATACTTTAAAAGTGATATTTAAAATAATAATTTGAGTTTTTTGGCGTTAAAATGTAGTCATAAATTGCAGTGCTTACCAATGACTACAGTGCAAAGGTTACTTTAATGATTTAGAAAAACTTAAGAAAACTCATGTGATATCATAGTGTATCATTACTAAATTCATTAGTAAATAGAAGTTCAATGGTTATTAAGAGTGTGTAATAATTAAAATTGAAATTAATTACAATGAATATCTAAATTTCAGGTAAATTAATAACACGCGTATTAATCTGCAGTCCGATATCAAAGGAGAGATTTAAATTACAGCACTGGAATCACATTGACGGTTATGATGATCCAAATGCACCGCCAAAAGATGAGGATGATGATGATGATGAAATAAAAGAAAATACAAAACAATTAAATAAAAGCACTTAAAGAATGTCAATTAATAAAATGCATTCAATTAAAAGTGCAAAATTAAAATATTAATAAAATTTCATTATTATTAGTATTATTTAAGCGCATAAACATGATAATAAACAATTACAGTGCATTTATTTGCATTTTTAGATCCCCAAAAATTAAACCGCTAAAATTAAAGACAAAAAACAGGGGAATTTATTATTTATATTATTTGTATTATTATATATATCTATATATATGTATATATATATATAATAATACAAACGGCACAATGAAATGAGCCTCATTATTTGTTAATTTAATTTTTTCATTTTATTAATATTATGTATATAATAGTGTATTGAGACTCAGGAACGTACCATTGAATTTCGTTTTATTTAATCATTTAATTATATATTTCTTTAAATGTCATTCCCATAATTGATATTTTTAAAAGTAATTTATCATTTTCTCAGTCAATAATTATAGTATATTTTATATATATTTATATATATATATATATAATTTTCTCATACAACAATAGGCTAATTTTTATTGATTTTTTGTTAATTCTTAGATTTAATAGTAATTTATGTATTTATGTATATTCTTAGATTTAAAAGTAATTTATGTATATATTGGTGTGTGTGTATAATAAACAACATATAAACCGATATACCAATGTATAATATTCGAAATATAATGAAATATATTTATTGAAACTATTGGTGTATTGGATTTGTATGTTGAAATGGGAAATCGTATTTCCCTTTTTCGTCATTATTTTATTTTTAACGCTCAAAAATTTCGATACAATTTCATTGTCATGTGTGATGATTCCAATTATTCCACTATATAATGGTATAAAAAGAAAAGAAAATTAAAAAATGCATAATATGAGCATATTATGATCATACCATTTTTTGTTCGATGTTAGTCTGTTGTGCCGATGGAACGCCGTTTCCGATGCCGGCATTTGAGAGCGGAGGGATTTTTGCGGCGGACCAATAATCGGTATCCTGAGATGTGTTTAATCCTGTGGATGATGCCGATTGGTATAATGCCGTCGAAAGAATGTGCGGCTGAATCCCATTCATATTCACGGGCATTTGAGGATTATTCACCGTCTGATAATTCATTGGGTTTGAATATGGCCCCATATTCATCTATAAAATTCACATTTACATTTATTTTATAACATTATTGTAAATGTATTATTAATTATAATTCAAAATCATTAATAAAATTATAGATACAAATATTTATGATCATCAATTAAATTATTCATTAAATTGTTTTACTTTTTTTTAAATTTTACAGTAAGATCGTGAATGGAGTATTATTGGTAAAGAAATTAAATATAATTTTATGTAAATTTTTTTAATGACTATTATTAGTTATCATTGAATTAAATTAAAGATTACATATAAGATAATGAATGATTTTTTTAAATTCTAATAATGAATAAATGCATTTAATAAAAGATTTCGAATCGATAATGACAGATAATGATTATGGTAATGATCAAATACCTGATATGATTGATCGAAGTGTTGTGTTTCATCTGCGTTCATACAATAGCGCTGTGCATATGGCAAAGAATCACCAGAAATTGATGAATGCATTTGCTGCTGATTTATCCATTCGTTAGTGTCAGAATTACTTCCATCATAAGGCCAAAGATTCGTCTGATTTCCGTCTGAATTAATAGAAAGTGCGGTATCGATTCCGCTCGGACTAAATGCGGGATTCTTTCGTTGCGCGCGTTCCATTCCGATCGGAGGCGGCAGTTTACGCTCTTCACAGTCATTAGCGGCGTCTAAATTCTTTGTGGATAATGATCCCATATTCTGTTGAATTATTCTCTGATTTAAAGTTTGATGACGCTGTTGTTGCATATAATTAGATTGTTGTGGCATCATATTATGTGGCATCATATGGGGCTGATTTAGAGGCGGATTTATAATATTCGTCTGCGGTATGCTATTAATTTGTCCGACGGCGGTTCGTAATAACCTTAACGTATCAGGTGTGGGTTCAGAAACAGGCATTTGATGTAAGGATTGAGGATTTCCGGCATAATGCATTCGCGCGGCGTTATTTTGCAGCGTTTGATACTGCAAATTACATGATGCAGCGATTATGGCCGCTCTCATCTGATCCTGTAATAGTATGGCCGTGGGCTGTTGTGATTGGGCAGGGATTTGGGCCGAATTCGATGACATATTCGCAATCCGTTGATGATTCAATGACGATCCAATATGAGAACCGTTCAATGGAATCGATGACAAAGATCGTGTGGAAAAATCGGGTGCATTCGGATTTAAATTACTCTGAACATTACTCACTGAATACATAGCATTATTGTGATTATCAGTGTTCGACTGACTGCATGCAGATGATGATAACGGAGAGTGCTGTGTATAGGTCGTATTTGTCGTATACAATCGTTGCATATTCGATGATGGTATATTATAAGATGATACTTTCATCGAATTCTGCACTGATGTTGCAATATGTGCACTCGAAACTGATTGTGGATTAACGATAGACTGATATGAGGTCACTATTGTCGTGCTAACGTTAGTTGTCATATTCAATGGAATTTGATTACAGTTAGAGGCAGATATGGCAGATCCATTCATATGAAAATCGGGCATATTAAACATATTCGAATCCATAGATCGTTGCATCGGTTGGGGCAATGATGGTGGTGGTGTCGGCGTCGTCGACATCGGCGGTGATGACACTTTCCCACTATTATTAGATGGTGTCAAAGGACCACTGTGCGATACAGCCAATGGTGGTGTACATGGTGCACTCCGTGGACCACTGCCGATTGGTCCCAAATTTGAAGCACCTGAAGATGATGATGGTGTCGATGCGTTACTCGGAGATACGTGTAAATTTCCGCGATATCCCGGGGCTTTACTCATGTCAAATGAGTCATGATCAGCATTTTGAGAAATCGGAAGGATCAGTGTCGAAGATATGGGTGGTGTCACAGATGAAGCAACAGATGTAAGACCAGACGCTGCAACACTCGCAAAATTTGGTTTTTGACTATCCTTTGACTGACCCCATACAGACTGTTGTGCGACTTTACTAAACAAATTATTAAAAGGTGTATATTCAGGTGTTGTGGCACCAGTAACAGATGCTGATCGTTCATTTCCCATATATTCGGCATTTGAAACCGTATTCGATGTGAGCGTTTGAGTCTGCGTTGAAACGGGTGTTTGCACATTGTTAAACGGTTGTTTTATATTCGAATGATATGGTGATTTAACAGCATTTTGTTGGCTATTCATTGGCGCGGAAACACGTGTCGCTGTGGATATTGAATTAAACGGCTGAACATTTAATTGGGCCGATGATGGTCTGATCTGAGCAGAGATGGACGCATTCGATGGTTTTATATCGGTACACGTGATCACCTTAGATATCGCAGAAACAGTGTTTGACACTGTTATTGTTTTAGTGTTTTTTCCTTTTGCAGCAACAGCCATAGTGTACGACACTGTAGCTTTAGTATTAGTGGTACCGGTTACAGAAACGGTCGTAGAAGTGATGGAAGAATTCGTTGCTTTTCCTGCCGTTGTTTTTGAATTCCATGTTCCGATTGAAGTGTTCGCGAATGGTGAAGTATTTGATGGCGGTGCCGATGCTCTGATGGGCACAACGGCCGATCGATGGGAAAATGGTGCCGTTTGAGTGGAATTTATCGGAAGTGATTGCGAAGATACTGCTGTTATTGATGCTGATTTTATTACATTATATGACGATGGTCTCAATATGGTTGATCCCATTACAGCGGTATGCGTACTTTTTGTTGTCACACGTGTATTCGAAGGCTCTTCAGGATATGAATTTGAAGGTCGGCTCAATCCTAATGATTTGATAATTTCCGAGAGATCTTTTTCCGCCTCTTTTGATAATGCGGCTATTAATTGTTGGGCATTTCGTGTGGCATCAGCTGATCCTTTGATAATCACCATTCGATCACCCTGACCTTTTTGCTTTTCCACTTCAATATGAGCGCCGGAAATTTCTCGAATCGCATTTATGTTACATCCGCAGCGTCCAATTACACGACTAATGGCATTTGCAGGAACTACTACTTTCTTAGAGCGTCTGATCACCTCTTTCCATCCCTCCTCTCGCTTTTGACCCTTTTTCGAAGACGATTGATTCGATGTCACATTTGATTGTGCACTATTATTGGATGAAGAAAAATGCCCTTTTGATGTTATTGAGGCATGAATATAATTAGATGTACGCGAATGTACATTCGATGAGGAATTTCCATTAATATCTTTATTCGACTCAAATGTCTCTCCATACCTTTAAAGTAATTAAAAAGTAAATAAAAAATTAATTATTAAATAAAAAA
>JAQIXB010001147.1:0-11903 GCA_034697405.1 Mesoplophora pulchra
GCTCTGAAAAAGTATTTCATACGTAATTATGTTTAATGTGATTCTTATGCATAAAATAGCAGACCCTTTTACTTTTAAAACCAAAATATTTCGGTATGAATTTACTTATTGGACCTAACATCAGCACTTTGGTTTTTAATTAAATAAACACAATTCAAATATATATAATGACGTCACGCAATATAAGTAAATCAATGCCCATTTTTATCATCATCATCATTATCATCATCATGACCATCATCATCGAGACATTTGACGCACGATATTATTATCATTATAAATATATAAATATATAATAAAAAAATATATATATTATAATATTTGAAATTTATTATTAGAATGACCATGAAATTTGAAATGAAAATTATTTTCAAAAATTTTATTACACATATAATATGATATAATAAAAAATATAAATATATTCTTTTATTTTATCATATTATATTCGATTCAAATAAATAATTATAATAAAATAATAATGAAATAAATATGTAATGAAATATCAGTGGCGTCAGAATTAGGCTTAAATTTAATTTAAAATATATAATTATATAATATTTATATTTTGATTTATATTTATTAATATCATATATAATAACTAATAACTGATAATGTTTAATTATTTTTAAAAAATTACATTTAAAAATTTATATTTAAAAATTATTAAAAAATATTACATAACATAACATAAGAGAATAAATTCAGAGGTCATTTAAGAGTGAGAAAAGTTTCATCCGAAATCATTACGTTATATTACATGTGAAGGGTCAAAGGTAAAGGTAAAGAATAATTTCGTCGGTCTTTTCTTAAAGAGCTTTTAGAATACAGTAATAGTAATAGTGTAAGTAACTAGTGGCGGTGTCACAACTGAAACTAGTAATGGTCTGTAATTTTTTTCAGAATGTTTTTTTGTTAAGAGGTGGAATATATACAATACCAACACTACTACTACTGTGTGTTGATAATTTTCTAGTCCCAGGGGCGGAGAAAATGGTAGCAAAATACACTAGTATACCATGTATGCCAAGACATTGTATACTAATACTAGTACTAGTGTTGTAACAGTAGCTCAGGATCTAAAAATGAAGGAGCAAAATGCGGGTAAAAAATACTTTAAAATATATAAAGTGTGAGTGAAGAAAATAGTGAAGAAATTGATCGGTACGTACACACATACATAAATACGTGTGTTTCTACTATGGTTTACTATACTTTAGTTTACATAACAAGTACTAGTAATAGTTAACATATAATGGCATACACACGTTAACTATACTCTTTATACACTCACGATCCATCGAAGGATCTTCAGCATCGTATCTAAAGACGATCGGCGCCTAAATAATCGCGTACATCGAACGTGATTATTCTCAATATAAAATAACACTAACACTAGAAACTAGCACTAGTGCCTAGCACTAGAATTAGCATTAGAATATTCGGTTATACTATGCTATGTTATGTTATGCTATGCCACTAGTATATTTTCAAAGATTGAAAAAACTTTTCTTTTATGGTTTCTTTGATGCATACCTTTATATAAAAGTTGGGGTGTTACGGTATTACTATTAGATAGTAGTATAAGTGCTAGTGTTAGTGCCCGTACAAGTACTATAGTACTAGTGCTAGTGGAAGTAGATGGTGATTTTAGATTTATTTCGGTAGTCCCTTTAGAAAAGAGAGCTATGTACAGAAGCAAAGTGATTGTTTAAAAATCAGATATAAACTAAAATCAACTAAAAGAGGCAAAAGTGGAATGTTCAGTATGTATGTACATTTTTGTATTACTATCACTTAACGATAGTATATGTATTAATGTTGAGTTAAAAATAAGTTTTTTAAAATAAAATTTAAATAAAAATCATGATTTTTACTTAAAAAATACACTTAAATATCAAAAGATCTTTAAATGCATATAAATATATACTAAAAATATACTAAAAATATACAAACAATACTTAGATATATTATGTATTAACTATGGTATGGCGGCATACAATAGCTTTTTAGTTAACATGTACGTGATGAGCTCAAAAAACACGACAATTTTCTTGGATCATGGATCTTTAACCATTTTCGAACATAAATTTATATTTTTAATTTATATTTAAAAATTGAAAATTTTACCATTATTTTAATCATTGTAATTTATGTCAAAATAATTACCAAAAATAAAACGTCAGTAATTATTTTAAGTGTAAAATTACAAAAGAAAAAAGTGCCGCATTTTCACTCTTTAATTTTTATACATTTTTTAATTTATTTATTAATTATTATTATGATCACTTAAAAGGGTCTATAAATTATTTGAAATTATTATAAATTTAAAAAATTATTCTTTTTTATCACAAAACTATTAATTCGTCATTAAATTAAAATCGTAAAATATTTATTTAAAAAATAAAAATAAACGTAAAATTTAAATGGAAAATTAAAATGAAAAAATGTGAAAAATATTTTTTTAAAATTACGATTTTCACCATAAATAGTCATTGACCATAGATCAATGATTCAATGGTTTTAAAATGAAATTTTTATATATATTTTTATATATTTATATATTATAAACACATTAATTTAATGATTAAATAAATCACTGAATAAATGAATCATTTATTTATCATTAATCTTTAATCGGCATTTATTATTTAATGACACTAAAAGTTAACTAAAAGTAAACTAAACTAAAGTATGCCAAAATTAAAATGATGACCAAAATGAAGATGAGGGGATGATGATAATGATGATACTATAAAAGTAATAGCAAAAAGTACGGTACACCCACGGTTTGATTAAATTAAAGTTAAGTTTATTTAATCTAAAAACATATGCGAAAACAAATATTATATCAGTGACGATCGCAATAAAATGTTTAAATAATTTAATGATTAAATATTTTTCAAAAAAAATATATTTATATATATAAATAAATAAATTTCAAAAATATAATAAATTTAAAGTATAAATTAAGATATACGCTAAAAATTATACTAAAAATATTAAAATAATAAATATATAATATATATGCTATAAATATATATCATAATGATCTTATACTATCCTCTCCTTTAAGTTAAGTTAACTATGCTTTTCTATGCTATTCCATGCTATTCCATGCTATTCCATGCTATTCTACGTTAAGATGTATCCGTATATTATTTAACGCCTCTGCCCTTAAAATGTCACTTTTCCAATTCTCATTATCATCGTCATTAAATACTTATACATTTAGTATATATACATATGGCACTAATAACTAGTACTAGTACCAGCTTTGGAATATACTAGTACCAGTGCCATACTAACAAAATTCAAAAGGAAAATATTAAACAAATGTCTTAAAAGACGTAATAAAAGAAATTATAAATTAATAAAATGTTTGATTTTAATATATACAAAAAAATAGAATTTTAAAATTAAATAAAAATTAAATAATTCATATGTCAAAATATAATTTACATAAATAAATATTCAGTGAAAAAATCATAAAAATTTTTCATTTATTTTAACAATAAAATTACACACACAAAAGGATGTTTTAAATAAATTTTAAATTCATTTATCCCTATGTATGTATACTATTTACTAGTAAATGCAATATTCTATGCTAAACTTTTAATATGTATGCCAATGACAGGCGTACCGCTGAGTGTTGTGACGTAATTTTTTTTGTATTTTTAAAATGAATAAATTATAAAATTAAATAAAAATGAATTAATGAAATGATAAAAAATTGAAAATTCAAATATTTAATAATAATAAAAAAAATGTCCGCATTAATATTGTCATTAAAATAATTATACTGAGCTATGGATTTATCAGAAAAAAATATATTTAATTTAATAATAAATTTTAAAAAAAAAATTAATGTAAATATTTTTTTATTGAATTTCATTAAAATCCATAAAAAAAGTTTAAATCATTAAATATATTAAAATATAAATATATTTTTTAAAATATAATATTTTTTAAAAAATAAATTTTAAAAAATAAATTCAAAGATTATGATAATGATAATGGCGATGGTGATATTAAAAAAATATTAATATATATTAATAATATATTAATATTAATAATAAATATATTCACAGTGAATGAGTTTGTGATGATGAATAATTACTCAGTTGTACTATGCTATTACAATGCTATTACTATTACTTATTACTCAATGATTATAGTAAATGAAAATAGTGAATGACACTCAGGTTAGACGCTAGTAAATGTCTTAAGAAAGTATATATATATATATATATATATATATATATATATATATATATCGTGTATGTATGTGAATATGTCCTTAGAATTTGAGTGTCGTTTCATTATTTTCTGCATGACCATCAATGCATAATACCAATTGTGTTGTTTCTATGCGCTCAAATCATTACCATCATTATCTTTTACTAGTATATGTTACTAGTATATCATACACACACATATACTAACAAATGTTAAGTATATTGTTGTTCTTAGAGTGAAGAGATGGATTTTACAGCTGAAGGAATCCCTTTCTGATAATCATCAAATATTTTCCCATCGTATATGTATATCTATTATTACATTAGTCTCTTATAGTTTTAGTCTTTTTTTAAGTCTCTTATATTTTGTTCGTTATTACTATTTTACTAAATAATAATTCACACTATTCACTAGTTACTAATGTCATGTATATACACATTCACTAGTGACTGACATGTGACCATTCATAGACCATAGACGTAAAACATAACGCACTTTTCTTTTTTGTTTATGACAATAAAAGTGTATTCATTACAATACATAATTATAATGCTCACATTTTTAAAGGAAACGATTTGAAAATGCTAATATTTTTATGAATGAAATACACTAAAATGTACTAAAAAATGTACTAAAATTTTAGAGAAAATGAAGTAAAATGCGTGTGAATTAAGTGCGCGCATAAAAAACAAAGGAAACCATTTCTTTTACTTAATATCTATTGTGTTTTATGCAATAGTATTATATAAACTAGTTAGTTATTTTGCTAGTATAGAAAAAAGTATACTAGCACAAAGTAATACTAGTAATAGTAAGACAATTATTAGTGTCGAAAAACATTAAATAAAAATTGCTGTTTTGAGATTTTATATTTTTAGATGATAATGAATTATTATCATATATTTATGTAAAAAAAAGTAATTTCAATATTTAAATGATAAAATTTTAAAAATTAATTTAAATTTTGAAAAATGACATTAATTAGTTTATTACATTATTATTGTTATTCTATTGTATTATGAAATAATAAATATGCCGAAATATACTGACAGAATATTACTCTTAAATATATTAAGAGTAATATTTAGTACATATATACATAGTAAACATTAAAAAACATTTTCTTTATGTACTAACTTTATACACATGTACTTAACTTTAACAATATAATAGTAATGACTATTGTCACAAATAATTGCACATCGGCCCACAGCCTTTTCAATTAATTACTTTCGATTCAATAGTAATACATTTGCTATTACATGTCAAAAATTAATGAACCGTTCGTTGGGCCCATCTTTTTATGTGTGTGGACCCTCCACAAAAACCTCAATATGTGGGCAGAGATATCATAGTAATAGCATCATAGCATAGTAAATGCTCTCTTAGTTAATGTGAATACTCTTATAAAATACACTTAAAATACACTTAAAAATGTATACTTTTTACGGCATTAAAAAAATGTTTTATTTTATATTTTAAAACGTTTTTTAAAATATAAAATCATAAAAAAAAGTTTCATCGTCACATATATCACTATGAATATCGTAATAAAACGAAAGAATGAAAAATTTCCTTAAAAATCATTGCATTTTATTTATATATATATATATATATAAAATATTTGATGTTAACTATGTGCAAGTATTAAGTGTACATTTTTTAAGTATGAAATTCCAATTTCTTTTATATTTTATAATATAAAAATAAAATTCAATTCGGCTCAAGTGACATATTCAATATATTGAACATATTGAATGTTCATATACTAGTTTATTCCATTACTAGTCATAGTCACTCGTAATAGTTATTGCTATTGCTATTCACTATGACTATTGCTTAACTATTTTTATGTGTATGTGTAACTATGTGCAACTTTTTTTTTGTAAAAAAAAGTATTGTTAAATACTTTTTGTGAAAATACTAAAAATAAGTACCATGCTATATTATAGTATAGCTCTTATTTGATACTAGTTACTGGTGCTAGTACTAGTCACTAGTATCATACGAATCAAGAAAATGCAAAAGAAAATATCATCATCGTAACAATTGGCTCTTAACGCTCTCATGAACAAAGTTCCGCATCAATTGCCAAAGAAAGGAAAAAAGGGAAAGTACTAGTGAATAGTGAATAGTGAATAGGTATAACTTGCACTAGTATTAGCACGGGCAATAGTAATAGACAATATATTCGTACCTATTGCTTTTAGTATATATGTCTTAACTTTTTTCCATAGTTTTTGATGATGATACTACTTTCACACATCATATTATGCATAAAATAATATACACGTATACATACATATTATATAAATATAAATATATTCACACATATACTAGTAATATATACTATGGTAATAGTATGTATTCAATGTTTTTTCATATTTCTTTTAAATAAAAAATATTTAAATATTAACTAAAATGTGACGGAAATTTATAAAAAACACACATTATAATGTATTATTTTAGTATATTTTAGTATTCATAGTACTTTTTGAAACCCTTCCAATAGCTATGTAATACTACAGTATGTACTACGACAGTGACTAGTAACTTGTGAATCACATGTGAATAGTAAATAGTGATTTTTCATGTAAAATAAAAATGTTTTAAAAAAAAGTTTACATTTTTAATGTTTTTTATTTTAAAATAATATTCACTAAAAATAAATTCACATTCAAAAATACTAAAATATTTTTATTAAAATACTAATATATTAAAATAAATTCTAAAAATTATTTTTAACTTTTCATTAATCATAAATTAGGGATATATTTTTTAAAAAATTCATTTTTAAAATAAAATAATATATTTTACTATTTTTAAGTGCGTACAAATTTTATCTTTTATTTTTGTTAAAACATTAAATAGAATATACTAATTTTAGAATGTTTTAGTTATTTTTAGTTAAATTTTAAATTTTTTATTATTTTAAAAAAATAAATGAAATTAATGTTTTTCGATATATTAACGTACGTATTTAAAGATATGAGAATGATATGTTTTAATAAATTTTAAAATTAATAATTTTATATCATTATCATTTTCATAAATTTTCTTTAAAATCATAATTTTCATAAAAATCAATAAAAATTTTTATATTATTTTTTTAATGATAAAATATAAAATTTATCGTCATATTATATGATGAAAAAATGATGATGAAAATAATTTTCTCTGAAATTTTTCACTCATGACATTCACTATGATTATAACTAAAAAGTGAATATACAGAGTGATCCAATATTATATTTAAAAAATACATGGAAAATAAATGAAAAATAAACATAATGACATGGAATTTGAATCACAATGTACTTTATGCATATATGATTGAATGTGTGTGAATAGCATAGAATAGCATATCTATGAACTAAGACTATTGAATGGTTCCGTCACTGAATATAAAGAATGTACACTTTTTTAGTATAAATTTTAGTATAAATGCAGCATAAAATGCACCTCTTCAGTGACACATGAAATTTGAGATCATAGTCCTGAGACATCGATATTCAGTTCCGCCAAAAAATGAGCCGATCCGAAGCGATGCAATATTAATGATATATTTATGTACACACACCATGATAGTACTATGCTAGTATATTCTCATATTCTTTTAGTATAGCATTTTCATACATACACATATAATGCAAACATTGAAATAAGTGTATGTGGATCTTTAGCATATACACTTTTCGTACGTACGGTATACTAAACAACGATTGTATATTATATAATCATTATATAAAATTTTTCAATATATGTACGTATATACACTAGTGCTAGTATACATGGTATTTATCCATATGTAAAACTTTTTTTAAAAAGCAATACAATGCAATGACCTTTATTTAATGTTCAGTATTAAGTCAAAAGTAAAATGACATTCGAATAGATATATGTACTATAATATAGCATGAATACTAGTATAAATACTAGTACCAATACTATTTATTATATATGTATATTTATAATAAATAAAATTTACAAATATTAAATAAAAAAAATAAAATGATAATTTTTTTCAAAAAATATTTAAAAAAATAATAGAAATCAGTACTAAGTTAGTTTCGAAGATACTAGCGCCTGTACCATTCGAAACTAACTATACACATTTGATGATGAAAGTATACATAATATGATAGTACACATGATACTAGAATATGATAAAAGTAACCATCATCGTGATGCAGGAAATGTCAAAATGCTTTTAAATTAAAAAATATAAATTTTTAAATTATTAAATGTTTGAATTTTTTTAATAATAATTATGCCGAAAATATAAATAATAATAATAATAATAATAAAGGGTATGCACACGTTTATCCCGTTTTTCTATTTCTTTAAAATTTTAAAGAAAATTTTATTATTTAAATATAAATAAATATATTTTTTAAATATAAATGTAAATAAATAAATTTCAAAATATAATAAAAGATGATAGTAAATGTACACTATGAAAGTATACTAAAAAATTTTCATGAAAATTTCTTTATCATGTAAATAAAGTGCTTTTAAATTACATTTTTTTCAAATAAATGTTACGATAAAATTAAATGAAAAAAATATTTTATTATATATACACATATATGTATAAAGATAATTTTCAATAAAATTTTTAAATATTTTTTTAAAAAATAAATAAATAAAATTTAAAATTTTGACTTTTGCTTAATATTTAAGGATTGTATTTCCATTGGCATACAGTCTTAGAGTATGGGCTATGTTACTAGTTATGGGCACTATGTACTAGTTATATACTAGAAAATGTAAATATATACTATTGATAGTAGTGATGGCTCATCGTGGGAGGTTTAAGCATCAAAAAGTATAATAATTGTATATACAAATATTATATATATTTTCTTTTAATAAAACATTTTAGTACACATAGAGATAGTATACATTTAGAATGCATTTAGAAAATGTACTAACGATAGACAAAAGTTAGTATATATGCATCATATTACGAATGAGTGTATAATGTATATTTAATGTATATTTTAGTCCATTGAGAAATTTCAAATCACGATAATGTATAACTAATATTTTATATCATATCAAAGTAATAGTATACATTTATAGTATACATATTTAAGTTTTTTATTGATTTTTTAGTTAATAATTATATGCGAAATTTTTAAGTTTAACTGTACATATATGCATATATAAATTTAAATTTTTAGCATATATATATGTATGTATATATATTTATATACTAAAATATACTATACATATACACTATCATTTTATAAAAATACATTTTTTAAAAATAATATTTATATTTTCATATATACTAACATATTATAAATATTTTTTATTCATTTTAATAAATCATAGAATTATATAATATATATGTATATATACATTGTATACTATAAATGAATAAAGTACTAGTTATTAGTGATATACTAGTATAAGATGAGTGAACTTTAAAAAAAAGAAATAACTAAAGAATCAAAGAAAGAATCAACTATTATATGATAAATATCTGCACATAACTGTTATGTACTAATAGCTGTTACTAGTAACTAGTATTAGAATTAAGAATTAAAATTCAGGAATTATATTTTTTTAAATAATTGAATGTATAATTCATAGAAAAGCTCATTATATAGTTAGTGTTAAGAAAAAAAATTATAAGTACAATGTATAATAGCGTATATACTAGTATGTTACAACTAAAGCTAGTGCTAGTAAATACTGGCACATGTCATAATCTAATCATATGCTATTATGTGTTAAAAATAATGGAATTAACTTTTTAAATATGTATAAATTCATTATAATACTAATAAATACTTTTAAAATAAAAAAAATTACAAATACATGTACATGTATACTAATAAATTACTATACATGCAAAGTTAAGATAAGTAAATGTAAATGTAAATTTTCATATAAATTATTTGAATTTTTTTTATATATTTATTTATTTTAAAAAATCAAAAAATAAACATTAATATATATATTTATTTTAATAAAATTATCATTTTCAAAAATGATATATATATTTTTAGAAAATATTTCAGTATATTTTTTTATTATTTAAAAATTAAAAAATTTTGACTCAAAATTATCAAAAAATAAATTCATTCATTATCATTGAACTGTCAAATGACATTAATTAAATTTTAATTTTATTTAAAAAATAAATGTGACCATAATCGTAATAAAATATTTAGAAATTATTTATCACTTTTAATTTATTTATTTTTAAAAAAAATATATTCATAATTTTATTTTCAAAAAAATTCATCATCACTCAATATACATTCGTAATGGCGAAGTAAACTAGTAACTAGTAAATAAACAAACTAATGTCACAATTAACAATACATAAGAATACACTTAAATTCGAAAAATAAATTTAGATTTACTATGGTTTTAGTATATATGTAAACTAAAAGAGTGAACTATTTTAGTATCAATTATTTTGAAGGCACAGGAAAAGGGATATCGAATCTCACGCCGAATGACATGACACATCATATGTCTATGGAATGAGCATCACGCGTTTCACCATATGTATACTATCATAGGACAAAAAAGACTTCAATACAATGTATGTGTACTATACATTTACTATGCATTTACTTAACATTTGCTATTATATTATAGAGTGTGTGATGAACTATTGAGTGCCGGAAAAGTATGAATTATCACCATCATTATTCCATTATACATTTACCCTTTTTGTAAACCCAATACTATTCAACATATGCCATTATATACCATTACATACCATCGCTATTACTGTTAGAATTTACTAGTATATGATATGAGTTTATGTATTGCTTTATTATTATTGTATATTATACACTCTTTCATTTGACATTTGAAATTTTTAAATTAAATTTTAAAATATAATAAAATACAAAAATAAAAATTTTAAATTTAAATTAAAATCAATATATGTTTTTTGACCGATAAAATTACATTCATTTCTCTCCAATACTTTTTCATTATATATACAGTGCTATTACTACAGCAGTAAGTTATTAGAGTTTGAATTAGTACTTATACTACAGTACTACTATATTCTACTATACTAGTGCTATGTCTAGTTTATGTAATAAACTTTAGTGCACGGTTCATCAAAATTATAAAATAAATAAAATTTATAAAAATAGTACCAAAGAATCAATGGACATACAAACAAAGCATAGTACATTTCTACTAGTACATATATCTGTCTAGTCTATGTTTAGTCAATACTTTTTTTATGATATTAAACACGCACTTTTTCGATACGCACGATACCAATCACATTTACTAGTAAATTACAAAGTGTGTAGATATTAATTGTGTAATATATTTGAGATGAAAATTATTATAAAAAAATATATTAAAAAATATATTATATTAAATACTAACATATACTAAAACGTATACTAAACTTATAGTTACCCTATAACCACATTTATATAAAAAATTAATAATAATAATAATAATAATTATCAGTGTCTCTTTAAATAAGTTTATGGTCAATTGAAATGAATAGTGAAAGTACATGAGAGCATATTATAGCCAATTTACTAGTAACTCATTACAAGTATTAGATTCACTATTAAATAGTATACACATTAATATTTATGATAAAAAAATGATGTGTAAAATTTAATGAAAACGCTTTTCATTTATTTAATAATAAAAATAATAAA
>JAQIXB010001148.1:0-11895 GCA_034697405.1 Mesoplophora pulchra
TAAATAAATTACCGAAAAAAGTACATGTGATTTTTGTATTTTTATATTTTTGAAATGATTTATATTTTAATTATATTTTAATATTCATGAATACAGTCGTGTCATTTTATAATTGTGTTATACCATGGCGTTGCTTAGCCTTAAACTATATGATACTAAACAAAAGTTTCTTTATTTATGAATTCTCTGATTAAATCACGATTTTATACAAAAGTTTTTTCATCATATTTATGTTTACATTTCAATTTTTTTCCAAAAAATTCTTAAAAATATCTTAAAATTTAAGTCTTTAGACGTTATCATATCGTAAAAGAGTGAACTTAACACATGACGGTCAAACTTAAAATAGTATCATTATTGCATTATTTTAAGTTATGAATGGAAAGGGAATATAAAGGGAAAGAAAGGATGAGATGGGATTAAAGGGAATTATTTTATTATTACATAGATGTTGGTCCGTTTCTCACTACAGACTAAACTATAAAGTTTGTGACCATAGAACTTTTTGTTCTAATTTATGTATACTTTAAAAATATGATGTAAAATGCGTGGGAATTTACTATAACTTTATTTTTACTGAAAAACTACAGTGTTCACAAATTGTGAATCACAATACAGAGCAATACTAATGTATGATGCGCATAAACAAAACACTAAATTAATAAAAAAATATTTTTAATCACAAATAATACCATAGTTTTATAATTTAATTATAGGGTTAAAGTAACAATGTGTGGAAATAATATAAGAGACATTTTTCAATTAAATTGGGAATTTGTGATGCATAAGCATTGCTTTGCATTCTGCTATTTATAGCAATAACATTGACATTAGCGCATTCAATTGCAAAATATCTCTTATATTATTTCCACAGACTGTATACTCATTGAGTGTAACACTGTTAAGTAATTTATTAGATAATGATTTGTGAATGCGCATAATTAACATCATAAACATAATAAAGAAATGTTTTTATGCATTTAATTTTGATATAAATAACAACTTTCATAAGAATACAATGGTCATAAATTGGACATTCATTGGACATTCCATAATTAGAATTTATTAAATAAAAATATAAATATTAAAATATATTTTTTAAATAAAATTTTCACAATAAATTGGGATCAAATAAATTGAAAGATATCAAAGATGTCAAAAGAGTTTCCGATTCTTAAGAATGATCGTATATTAAGAGCTGCGAATGGTGAGAGTGTGGATATGGTTCCGGTATGGGTCATGCGTCAGGCGGGACGTTATATGCCCGAATTTAGGGACATCCGTAAACACCATGACTTTTTCCAAATCTGCCGCACGCCTGAATTAGCGTGTGAAGTGACGTTACAACCGATACGACGCTTTAATGTGGATGCGGCCATTATATTCTCCGATATTTTAGTCATTCCTCAGGCGTTAGGAATGAGCGTCGAAATTGAACCGAACATCGGTCCGGTATTACATGATCCAATTACGATACCCGAAGATATTAACACAAAATTAAAGCTCAATATTAACGTTGAAAGTGAATTGGCATATGTATGCGATGCTATTACATTGACGCGTCATAATCTTCAGGGAAAAGTGCCTTTAATTGGATTTTCGGGCGCACCGTGGACTTTAATGGGATACATGATCGAAGGCGGAGGATCAAAGACCATGTCCAAAGCTAAGAAATGGTTATATCAATATCCATATGAGAGTCACAAATTATTGGATATACTTTCAAATGTGATAATTGACTATTTAACAGCTCAGGTTAAATCGGGTGCTCAAATGCTACAAATCTTTGAATCAAATGCTGGATTTTTATCCCCAAAACTCTTTTCGCAATTTTCTTTACCGTTTTTAAAGAAAATCGCTATTAATGTAAAGCAAAAACTCACTGATGACGGATTTGCATCCGTTCCAATCATTGTGTTCGCAAAAGACGCACATTATGCGATTGAAGATTTAACTAAAGATAATTGTTATGACGTCATAGGATTAGATATGACAATGGACCCGATTAAAGTACGATCACAGATAAAAGAGAGGGTCACTCTTCAGGGGAATTTAGATCCATGTGCACTTTACTCAGATACCGATGATATCGATAATATGGTTCTTGAGATGGTCACAAATTTTGGTAAAAGTAATTACATCGCGAATTTAGGTCATGGCGTTTATCCCGATACAAATCCCGATAATGTCAATGTTTTCATTAATGCCGTTCATAAACATTCCCGAAATTTAAAAGATGATTAATTTTTATATTTTAATTTTATTAAAATTAACTTTATATTTTACAATATTTTAACTCAATTGATATTAAACAAAAAATAAGTAAATATCGAAAAAAATTATATCGTATTTATAAAGAAAAAGTATTTATAATGTTATATTTTTAATAATTTATAAATGGGATATGATTAAAGTAAAAAGTTTGAGAAAAAAGCATATTAAACATTTTCATTAATCGTTCCGTTATGTGAATTATAAGCATTATAATATGCTTCAGCGGTGAGATGACATGGTGCTGTCGCGGAATACGGATGCACTACGATCTGTTTAGTTCCCGCGGGAAGCGTCTGTCCATTTGGCAATTGTATAGGATTTGTCGCTGTAAACGATGTAATTTGAGGTCTTTGCGGAGGTGGCGGTGGTGGCGGCGGTGACGGCACTGATTCTTTATCAGTTGCAACGGACGTGGTCACTCTGACCCGTACTTTTTTCGATTTAACCGCCGAAGAATTATCATCATTTTCATCATTCGATGACATTATGTGTTCGCATTGTTTTTCATATAAATCTCTGGTTTCAGATAATAAAACGTCAATGTTTTTCGTGATGACATTGTCATTGATTTCGGTCATGTTAGTCGTGGGGACATCGGTACTCGACTTTCGACTCGAAACATCCGCAGCATGAGAATCCTCACATCGCTCCTCACTCTTTACTGACGCTTCTGACTCTATATTTTCAGATTCATTCTAAAATTTTAACATTAATTATTAATTATAACATTTTAAATATCATACTCATACCTTAATTGTGACTGAATTTAATTGAGCATCATCTGTATTATTCATTGTGTTATTATTGGACGATTCAACTGTCTCATGATTGTTACCATCGCTGTCATTTGTATTTTTAGCGATAGAATTGGATTGAGAATCGTCCACAGCCGTAGTGTTAGAATCAACAGATGATACATTGTTCATGGTATACCCATGCTGTTGCATCCATTGTTGTAAATCACTCTGATTATAATCCGATGATGTGATAATAGAGTATTGAGAATAATAAGCGGCGGCTGAAGTTACATAATTAGGATCGGGATTAGCGTATTGATCCATAGCATAGTGATTCATGTAATACTGATAATACCAATTATAATCGTAATTCATATCGAGTGTCATCGGATCGCAATAATATGCAGTGTTTTGTGTTGAGTCAGCATTAGCGGTGGTGATGGATCTGTTAATGAATCGTTTCGACGGTTTCCGAATCTTTCCGATGTGAACGTTAAGTTTCAATGTGCGTTCGTCCTTTGTTTTCGTTTTATCATAGTAATTTCTTTCGCTTTTCTTTTGCTTAACCCTTTCGAGCAATTCTTTAGCCGTTCTCTTTTTATCATCATACTTTGACTCACCATATTCAGATTTATATGATTTCTCAGAAAATGCTATTGAAATGTCTTCATTTTTAACAAAATTACCACATTCAGATTCTTTTGAATCATATTCTTTTTCAGCTTTTGGTTTCTTTGGCGATGGTGATGATCGTGATTTTTTCGTTGAATAATATGCATTTAATGGTCCTGAGTTTAGTTCAGGGGCGTCTGAAGAGCGATGCTGATGTTTCTTCATCTTTTCCATCGCTCTGATTTCCGATGGTGTTAAATCGTGTTCCATTTTTATATCAGAAATGACACCACGATTATTCTGCATCTGTTTAATTAATCTCTCACGTAATTGCATTTCTAATGCTACATTCTCATCATTTGTTTCTAATAATGGCGGATTTAATTCATCCAAAAATCGCTCATATTCTGATGCTAATTTACCGTTAAAACAATTATCTGATTGATCCATTGTTGCATTTTTAGCAGCATTTTCGCTAAAATCGTTATTATTAAATTCGACATTAGGATTAATGCTAAAGGGTAATGGCGGAATAGTTTTAGTATAAACGATTAACTTTTTTGGCCATGGTATTTCTAAAGGCGATTCTCCTTTTGAATTGATTGTCACATATTCATCGCCCTCAATATTTAACCGTTTCTTATCTGTGCCCTTTTCTTTCATATCTCTTTTTTTATATTTTTTTGATTTTTTACTTTTCCGCGATTTTTTCCGTTTCTTTTTCTTTTTATTATCATCGGAATCACTCGATTCAGAAGAGTCCTCATCACTGGTGTTTGAAGTGCTCGAAGTATCGTGTTTCCTTTTTCGTGACCGTCTTTTCTTTGACTTTTTCTTTTTGCGTTTACTTTTTTCATCGGAATCAGTATCTGAAGAGTCAGATTTTCGTTTTTTCTTTTTCTTTTCTTTCTTTTTCTTTCCATCATCGGCTGTTTTTTCACTTTTTAAAGCTTCAGTTAAATCCTTTTCTTTATTAATCGATTGATCATTTAATGCAATATTATCACCGTCATTTTCTTTTTTAATGCTTTCACTACTGTCAGATGTACTGTCAGAGGATTTCTTTCGTTTTTTCTTTTTTTTATAACGATCGTCTTTTTCATCATTTTCGTCTTCAGATGTCGATGATGAATCGTCTTTTTTCTTTTTTCGTGATTTTCTCTTTTTCTTTGACTTTTTCTTTGTATCATCAGAATTTAGATCATTTATATCAGAATCGGAATCATCACTGGATTCAGATGATGATGATCGTCGTTTTTTCTTTTTGCGGCGTTTTTTCGTTTTCTTTCTTTTCATTGTCTCATCACTCGAAGTGCTGTCCATACCTTTGTGATCAGCATTTTTAAGTAAATTCGCGGCTGAACATAGTTCTTTATTTTTGTTGCTTTTTTCATCATCAGCATCGTCTATGATTTGCCATCCCTCTTTTTCTAAATCAAAACTCAATGTGTGATTACGTCCATCATCACCGACGGTATTGAATGTATTGACGAATCCATGGGCTTTCGTTTCATGATCCATTTGATCGTATAACAAAGTATTGGTGTTCAATTCTATGGGTATCATTTTCGATTTGTTTTGTTTCTCCTCTAACATCGCCAAAAACGTCTGTGTCAACCTCTGTTGACTCTCTTTTATCTCCGATGGTTTCAGAGTCTCCGATTTATCCTCAGATATTCCATCATTCGTTTTTTGCCTCTTTTCTTCGGGACTTCGGGAAAGTCTGCGCCGCGGTGATGGTGATGGTGACCGGCTTTGGCTTCGGCTCAATTCACGACGACGCATCGAGAAAAAGTTAGATCTTCGAAAAGTGCTTCGGCGTCCGCTGCGGTAAATTCGGGGAAATCTAAAACCACCGCGACCTCTGCGGTAATCTTTGATAATCGGTCCGAGATACGGACTCCGCGATCGTGAGCGTCTTCTTCTGCGTGAGCGTGACCGTGAACGCGAATGCCGTCGCGATAATGATCGTGACCGCGATCGTGATCGTCCACGGGACACTGAACGTGATCGCGATTTACTTAATGATTGATTTAATGATGATGATGGTGACCGATGACTTTTTGATAATGAACATCCATCTTTAGACTCAGAATTGGGTGTGTTCGATATTAGACCCTCATCTTCATCATCACTTTTTTTCGACATTTTCTTTACTTTTGAATTATCGCTTTTCACATCATTCGATGTATCATCAAAATGCTGATTATACGGTCCTTTACTACCGCTGTGCTGATAATAATTGCCAAAAGTATTGTAATAATTATTCGTATAATTTTCATTCACTGATTTCGTATTTATTTCTTTGGGTCCATATGCATCTGAATAATCGATTTGATTTAAGCCTAACATTTCCTTTTATTTAAAAAAAATGTTTAAAAATTTATTATAAAAATTCTTAATTTATCATTATTAAGAGATCATATGCATAAATCTAAATGATAATATAATTTAAATTTAAATTTTAATATTTTTTTATTAAAATGCGTGATGAAAGGGTGATGCTGAATTTACCTGATTTTTGTTAAATGTGTCCATAGAATCGTGAATCAGCATGTGCTGAGTATCATCTGAGGAATAAAATAAAAGAATTAATCTCTGATCATATTATGATTTTACCGTAATTCAGAAGAATGTGACACCTCTAAAATTCATGTCATATCAATGTTCATATGGAAATATATTAATAAAATCATTTCCTAATGTGAGAGGAATGAATGAATGAAGTAACGAATCCCCATAGATATGGATCTACTCTTTTACAACAATACACTCGAAATCACTATTAATAAATGGGCAAAAGTATTGTAAAATAACATTTTGCAAATTTCATTGATGATTCTTTACCAAATGATGCATGTGATTAATGACATCGATTTAATCACAGGGATCAGAGTCAATCTCATTTTGTATAATGTGAGACCATAATCTCATTCTCATTGTTTAATATGAATCCATTTTTTCAATAAAATTCTGTTTTAAAATGTTTTCAGATTCACACATTCATCAGCTTTATTCTTACCTTTAGTGTCACTTTAAATTAATTCATTTTTTAATTCATTTTAATTATGAACAAAAATATATATTAAGAAAAAGAAAACACAAAATGAGAGTCATTTTTTCTTTATCATAACATACCTTTCATCACATCATGTCCTTTACGTTCACTTTCATTTGCATTTTTAGCATCATCATCGTCCTAAATTTTAACATTTCATTTATAAATTAATATTAATAAATCTTTTATATGAATATATATCCATATATTAATATTATCAATTATTTTACATTAATATTTCATCATTTAAATTGCGATTCAATTGTCTATGAAAATGTTAATGTCTTTTAATTAATAAAACATAAAGCATATGACAATACGATTGTACATACCTCAATGATGCCATCGTCAACGTCCTGATTATAGCTCATTATTTAAAGACTCAAATTTCAATCGTAATTTAAAACATAAATATTTTATAATTATTATTTAATGATCACACTCTATTTGCAGCGATCGGCCATTTCATAATCCATGCATTATCAAACACTATATTAGAGATGCGCGATTCACTCTCATACTTTCAACACTTTTATCACATTCAAATATCTTTTATGACACTTTATTCATTCACAAATATTTAAACATAATTTTTATTTTTAATTTTTTATGTTAATTTTTAAAATGATTTAATAAATTCATTAAATTCCACTTTTAACATGTTATTCTAATGATTTCATTATGATGATGGCGCATCTCTAATTATATGAAATGCGTTCACTTTCGAAATACATGTAACGCCATCGCTTAGAAATAAATGTAATGACTATGGTCAAAAATGTTAAGGAAATTCCAAAAATGGAACATTGGAATTCCCAATTATAACTTTTAAACTTTGGAAATTCATAGTTTATGCACGAATTACATAAAAATACGTCATTTGTGACTAATTTGTTATTTCCAATTCTTTGGAATTTATTTTAAATCACGAAAATCTCTATTTTATTTCGAACTAAAAATGAATTTAAATTTTTATATAATATTTGTATATATTATATTCCATATGCATGTACAGTCGAATCACCTAAAGGCGAAATCCTCTTAAAAGTGAAAGGGCAATAATTCCTAAAATCACTCCCTTAATGTAAACATTAAGAGGTATATCCCTAACAAAGGAACTTCACCTTTGATAATTCACGATTTTTTTGACACTCATAATACAAAATAAAATATTAGAGAATTTACTTTTTTCGGCTTTAAATGGTTATTACTGATTTTGGCCGATATTTTGGTGAATCTGTAATATCAGCCGCTAATATTATTCCCAAAATTTTTATTAAATATCCCCAAATAAATGTGCAGAGTGTCGAAAAAATCGTGAATTAGCAAAAGTTGAAGTTCCATTGTAAGACTGAAGCGGACACTTTTTCTAATAATCGGCATTATAAATAAACTCTTAAATTTTTTACCCAAAAAATTATTTTTATGATACATTTTTATATTTTTTTAAATAATAATGCACTAAATTTTTTAGTGTTTATATTCCTCATATATACAGAATGCAAAAAAATAAATAATTTATAATTAAAACGCTCATAAATGATTAAAATTTTAATAAAAAGTGTAATTTACATTTTATTAATCAAAATTTATTATAAATATCGTTTTTTTATTCATAGTTAAATATTTTGTAATATTCCCTGTGCTCCCAAAAAATAGGGAACACATCTTTTAGGGCTGCATTCTTTCCATTTAATTCATAACGGTCCTTTGGGTAAAGGTTATTTTTTTGTTTGATACGGGGGTTGTTAAAAAGATCGGGATGTACCGACTTTTATGGACTCATTATTAGTATTTTTTTCATAAATACTAATTTGACACTTTCAGAACACTGATTTTTGTATTTACATATAATGCATTATACATATGTTCAAATATTACTCAAAATATTTTTTAAAAAAAGGCATAATACACATTTTAGTGATAAATTTTATAGGCATATATTATTTTTATATTCCTAAAGATTAAAAATAAGCAAAAAGTTTTGATGATACTAAGTTTAATTATATGGTAAAATGAAAGTTTATTTGTACCTAACTTTTTAGACACATCCTTATAGCTCGAGATAACTACAATTTTAGATGTTCTCATAAAATAGTCAAAGGGCAAGTAAAGGATAAAGGGTCTTATATCCGGGGTATAAAAGCATATGCTTACTTTTTATATAAAATAAAATTATGCTCAAATGACACGAATGCACTTTTAACATAATTTTCGAGAAAATGAATAGAAAAAGCGTTAAATATTAAAAGAAATGAATAATTTAAAAGAAATGAATTTAAAAATTTTATTCAATTGAAAGTTTCGGAATGTATTGTTTCAATCGGAATGTAATGTTTCGATGGAAATGCCATAATTTCATTATTTCGTCTTTTTTTTCGGATCCTTTTTTTGCATTTTCATTTTCTTTTTTTCCGATTTTTTCTTTTCTTTATCCAAAAGTCCATTGATTAGTTTATAAAAGAAAAATCCTTAAATATAATAAAACATATTAATATTGTAACATTTACATACATTATTAAATATATGATTATTAAATATATTAATTTTTTTATTTTAAATATAATTTTAGATTAAAAAAGTTTACCCAAAATTATTAACGGTATTAAAATGAGAATTAACAAATAATAACTCATATTTAAAGAGAATTAAAATAAAAATGTTTTAAAAGTTTTTTATGAAAAATTTCGGATTAAAAAAGGTAAAAATGCATGTGACAATGAACACGTTTCATTTGAGAAAAGGTAACAGTGAATGTTAAAACGTTAACGTTAAAACGTTGACGTGTTCAGTCTATTAAAATATGAGCATTTATTATGTGCATTTAAAGCGTCATTTATCACTTTATTAATATAACACATTTTACTGTTATTATCGCATTCTTAAATGTCTAAATATCAGCTGTAAATTCATATATATTCATTACAAATGTAAACTAAAAATATATACTAAAATCACGTGCTTTACACTTTTGTCACACTTTTATATTGCATTTTCAACAATAATTACACATCATACGATTGAAGTAAAACGTGTATATAATGTAATACTAAAAGTGTTACAATGTATAGTAATGTATAGTATATTTATGGCAATAGATTAGTATACGTAATAAGAGCCTCACCCACGATAGATACGGTGATGACCGCAGGTATCACAAACACCCAATTACTAAAGCCGTGTTCAATGGGACCGCCCGATTCGGGTCCTCCCGAAATGTCCACCATTTTCAGAGGCGTCTCAAACCATTAAAATGATTTACAGAGATTTTTGCGATATTTTTACATTCTAAATTTTTAGATTTTAATTATTTTTTTCTGAATTTTAATTAAATACTTTTAGTAAATGATGTGATTTTACCATAAATTACTTTTTTTTCATTTTTTATTTATTTTTTAATATTTTTATTTAAAAAAATGTAAAATTATTATGATTCTCACAAAATAATGAATTAAATTTTCAAAATATACATTTATGACTTTAATTTTAAAAAATTATCATTTTTTATTATGAAAAATTCGTAATTTATTTAAAAATATAAATACATTCTTAAACTAAATGTAAACATACGAATTAATGATAGAGACGTTCACATAAACATTTACGATTCTCAATGCGCATGCTCTAAAAGCCAATGCTTTTAGCGCCAATACTTTAGTAACTTTAGTAACTAAAGTATTACTAAAGTTTAGTAATACATGAATACGAAAGTGTTTATGACCATCGTTTATGAGAGTTTTAAATGTGATGCTAAAAAGATGAGCATTGTAAAGTTCAGAAAAATAAATTCTATGACATTTTAGCATTATAATGTATATACAAAAATAAATTACGGATCCACTGTCATCATTACTGCCATCATTCGACTATAACTTCGATGTTCAACTTTTGGATCCTCTCCTTTTAAGCACACTGACGTCACATATAAAGACGTGCGGCTGCAAAATGTTAACTTTCTATGTCCGAATTGATCGAACACGGTCATTGTATTGTTGAGTTTTTTGTCATTTAAGTTAGGTTGGGTTAGGTTAGGTCAGGTCAAAAATGACTGAAAAGTGATCGGATTAATTGTTTTTTTAAACAATTTATAGGGTAAATTTCTATATGTGACGTCAGAGAGCTTTCGAGGAGAGGATTCCAATTTTTTAATGTGATTTTTTTTGGAGAAAATTTAAGCATAGTTTAAGCACAATAATTAATAATTAAATCATTTAATAAAATTTAATATAATTAAACGTTTTTTTAATTATACGTTAAAAAAATATTGAAAAAGTTGTTAAAAATGCTTAGAAAATTTTTGGAAATAAAAGAACGATACTAATTGCTCCATAGACGTTATGTATAATTTTCCGATTATAGAATCGCTTAGTGCTAAGCGGATATCGATAGGGCATAGGTCAGGGGTAATGAATGTCAAAACGAAATTTGTCTGTCACTAAAGATGGCAGATTAACTTTTAAAGTTTCAAATTTTGACATTTTTTTTAATAAAATTATAAATGATAAAAATTAAATAATGGCGGCTAAAAATAGATAAAATTGTGTTTTATTCCGGCATTTTTTTATTTAAAATAATTTTTTCCCATAAATTTTAAAGGGCTAAAAATTTTCAATAATTTTTTTAAAGATGTTCCGGACATTTTAGAGGCAAAATATTTTTATGGCATATATATCATCATTATATGTGCATCATATAAAAAAAATGACAGATGTGTTATCCTATGGAACGGATATCGAAATCTTTTTCTTTTTTAAATTATTATTGTATCATAAAATAGTACTCTTAATTCTGAATTCATTGATATACAATGTAATATGTCGATATTTAAATTAAAGTGTAAAAAATGCGGAATTTTTAAATTTCAAAAATGAAAGATTTCCATTTTTTTAATTTTTTACATTTCAAAACAATCACGTGATATTTTTGAATAATTTTTTTAAAAATAAAATAAACGCTAATTATTTATCGTAAATTATTCCTTAATATTTTGGTAAAAAAATATTTTTAAAATTTTTAAAAAAAACTACATTTTTTCAGATTTACTTTTATACAATTTATTTGGACACACAATATTTGTCTGTATATAAATTTATATATACATTTCGTGATTAATGTATATTATAATTTTTAAAAATAATAAATATTTTAATTATTATATTTAATAATAATCACATCATTCAAAGAAATCATTAATCATAAAATAATAAATAATAT
>JAQIXB010001149.1:0-11889 GCA_034697405.1 Mesoplophora pulchra
TTTAATCGAACCCTACAGAGTAATGTGCGTCAATTGCCGCATGTAAACGTTAAATTATAACTAATAAACTCTGTATAACTTTTTTATTTTATATTCAATTTTTACAAACATTTAAATACTTATTTATATGCAATTTATAATTATTAAATAATACACTGTTTAATCTTTAGAATTTTTAAAAAAATTATAGTGCGATAAAAATATAATAATTAAAAAATATCTCGAAATAAATGGCATAAAAGATTATTTTAACAATAAAATTATGTCAATAAAATGTATTTTAATATAAAATTTTTAATTAAAATTTTTAAATATTTAATTTTCTAAAGAACTAACTCAAAATTATAACTTAAAGTGTATTATTTTCTATGGAAATTTCTATATTTTAAAATAAAAATTACTGAAAATTGATCATTCGAAAATTTTTAGGACGTTTTAACCGTTAAATATCATAATAAATGTCTATTTAATGTTTCACATTTATGCCTATCATTTTATCATTGAAAATACATTTTAAAGATTTAACTTTTATTGTTTTTAGTCTCATTTCCGCAGTGTTACTACTCTTTGGATTCAACACATACTGAGATCCACTTTCTCGAATATGTATACTATAGCAAAGTTTCCAAATAAAAAGCACAGATACGAATTAACACGTGTAATTTATCGCACACGTAATGTTAGGCATTAGTCCCGCACTAACGGGCAATTATTAAAAAGTCCGTTACAAATTTAAACATAAATTTTAAAAAATACTTTTAAAAAATATTATTTAAAAAATTGTTTACAATTTTTAAAAATTATTAACATTAAAATTAATTTTTTAAATGTTAATTACATTTTATTATTTTTATAAAAAATAATTTTTATTAAAAGTTTAAAACTTATAATATGCATTAACAAAAAGAAAAAAATAATTTTAAATTCATTTTATTTTTTCCATTTTCTTCATTCCCTCTATTCCCTCTATTCCCTTGATTCCCTTAATTCTATTTCTTTAATGCAAACATTCTGTAGACAAATTAATAAATACGTAGACAATATAAACAATTTGAAAAATGTAGACAAAATGAGATGTAGGCATTTTGAGAGTAGACATTCTTAAAAAAATGCTGCTTAAATCTAAGTGTATATTTATCATATTTATAGTTATATTTTGCCGCAAACGTGAGATGCGCAATATTCAAACATTCATATAATAGGGGTACATGGAGAGGCACTCTAAAACTAGTGAGAGATGTTATTCCCGACTGAGCAGATATTTCACCACATACTTTTAATAATAGTGTAATATCATACTAACGTTAAAAGCATAAAACTATAGTCATATAAAATAGATATATACATATAAAAAAGATATATTTCTCGACGCTGCAACTTCTTTATAAGATTCACCAATAAAATAAATGTTTGATACTAGTTACTAGTAAATCACTGCTGAGACAGTTAAAATCGAAATAATAAAGGACAGGCGACAATATTATATATGATATATAAAATATTAGAAAATAGCAGCAGTAATAGTTATTTCTATATAATGGTACATAGAGAATTGAAAGGCATAGAGTATAATGACGAAATTTAAAAATGTCATCCGAAAAGTATAATGATGAACAGACACGGGTCATTGATTTTTCAGTGTTTCATCATTGACGCATCATTAATCACTGCACTCTCATCATATATAAGTGTATTTCCATTGCCTTTTGTTACATATATATTCCCTCTCTTTTCATAGTTAACGTTTTTTGTTAAATTTGAAATTCAGTGAGAGTCTTACTATTTTCATGCTTATAGTAGTCCTACTAATGCAGTACTAAAGTAGGAATACCACTAGTAGGAGAAAAAGAATAGGAGAGATTATTTGGAAAATACGCGTATTAACGTTTTATATACGTCATAAGTCAATTTTCCATACGGTCAAAGACTATATTTAATTTTCAGGCTTTATATGTGTTATCATTATTTGAAACACACAATTTTCTAGTATTATACACTATTGTATAATATAGAATTTTATTGTATATTAACGGCGTGAGAAAAAGAGGTCGAAACGGAGGATATTATATTAACGCCTTTAATATAATGGCACATTTCACAGGTTTCGCCCTTTTACTAAAAGATACTAAAAAAGAAAGTATATATTCAATTGGGATTTGAAACGAAAAACGAAAGTCGATCATTTGACCTGTGAAAGGCTAAACGAAACTAAACTTATGCTTTCTAAAAACTTATATATATATAACGTATAAACTAGTAATCTAGTAATATTATTTCTTTTACTGCTATCAGCGTAATAGCACTTGAATCACAACTATCGAATAGTGTATACTAAATTATACTATGCTATTCGATGGCATCGTCTTTTTCTTTATACATTTTCGATATCTTTTGCCTCACATTTTGGGAGATACATTATGTGCCAAAAAATCAATAGAAAAAGCCCCCTCTTTTATTCGATATCAACGAGTATCACACACTATACTATATATAACTTATAATAAATATATACTAGTTACTGTTGGTCCTGCTTCCATATAGTAAATGCATTGTATATAATGTGATGCAGAGAATTGTATGAGGAAATGAGGCAAAAGTCATGGGGATTGTGAACTTGAAAAAGAGCTTATTGATTGTGAGCAATTTTTTGCTCACATATACCAGTCACTAGTTACTAGTGAATGAGAATGAGAATGAGAATCACAATGAAAAGTGCACAGCGTATGTATATGTGTATGCGTCTCTCGTCACAGTTCAGAATGCGAAAATGTTTCAAAAAATGTGTCTTTTTTAATGCAAAAATTAATTTATCATAAAATGTTTGAATGTATATATGAATAAAATTTTATATGATAAAATTATTAAATTATTCAAATTTATATATTTATATATTTTTGGCAAAAATTTTAATTAATAATTTAATTATTTTATTAAAAATAAAATTTTTGCCGAATTTTTAAAAAAAAAATTTAAAAAATGTCAAAATATATTAAAATGATTACCATATACGCATATTTAAGATATATATAAATGTTTATTTTTAATAATTATATCATTAAATATTTAAAATTTTTATTGAAATATTTTATGTTTAATCAAAGTTTACATAACTAATTTTATAAACTTTTTTAAAATATAATATAATAAAATAATTTTCTATCATACAAATTATATTAAAAAAAATAATTATATTCATTTTTTGAATGTAATTTAATAAATCACTATCTTAATGCATGTGTATTTTTAGATTAATTACAATTATTATTAAATATATATTTTAATTTTATAAATTACCCTTTTAATTAATTAACACATACATGTATATGATAAACATAAAACCCGTAATGACACTTTCGTGCATTACATATTTCGTTTCATTATGAATAATGAAAGCATTAAAAAATATTTACTGATATTTAATTTATTAAAAGTTAATGTGTAATTTAATACTATTAAATAAATGAAATAACTTAAGCTTTAGATAAGTGTATTATTGTCAAAGTACAGAATACATATACATACATAAAATTAGGAATAAATACAATTTATATATTCGCATTTTGTATATAACGAACACTTTCTATTCACCCATTGATTGTATTATTATGCAAATGAAAGTGGATAGTATATATGCATAGTATTTGCTAGTATTATGTGTGTGTGGGCTTAAACTGGATATATGCATATGTATGTATTTCAAATGTTTTGAGTCACGATATTAGTTATACTAAAGTATCCCTCAATTTGTGTGCATTGATGAGGATCACACTGTGGAAAAAGGAATACTTTGAGAGTTGTAATAAAAGAGAACTATGGGAGAATAGCATTGTTAGAGACACCATTTAGTTATATACACATTGACTCTTCACATTAGTTACTTTCTGTATTTATGTATGTGAATACGAAAATGTGTATGCGTACACACTGCACATAAACTAGCAATACACACATAAAGCATAGTATGACTGCATCGAGGGCCAAAATATAAAAACGATTTCACTATTTTGAGTGCGACAATAATGATGAGCACATGCGCGGGGAATTTCTGCGGACATACACTACAAGTACTAATGCTAGTACTGCTACTAGTTGTAGTGTCGAGCGTATTGAGGTTTTTAGTGAGTTGCGTATAGTATGAATCAGACACTGCATCATCATCATCATCATCATGCTGTGTATTTGAACATAGTATTTCATAGTATGAGTATAGTATAAGTCTCTCCTCATACTACAGATGCGACTTTTCATATATATCTTTTTCATGTGTTTTCATTTATATATTATATAAACGTATATATTTCACATAAAAATATAATAAAAAATTTTCCTCATTTATTATGAGTAATAATTTATTATTATATTATAATATTAAAGTATTATCATCTGAGTCATAGTCATAGTCATCTAAACTAATACATCATATACGAAAAATATTCGTATACACTATAAAAACGTATCGTATTAGTACATACTGCTACTACAGTACTGTAGTACTGTTACTCGTACTATTACTAGTAAATGCAATTCTTTTGCTATTATATAAGAGTGTGTCATTTGAAGCATTAGTTATTGGATAGAGTTTTATAGTATCACCTCTTCTCTCATCACCATCATCGCCGTCATCATCATCATTTTCTCATTCTCTTCAATGTTATCATAGTCTCAATGCCTCAATACCGTACAGTAATTGATGATAATTCCCAAATGTTTTGCGTTCGATAAATGTATATATTATATATAATATATATATAATGTATAATAATACTATTTCCATGTGACTATATTTTGTGTATATATATGTGTGAATAACTATTTTCTATTACCATTACCATTATTATTACCATTATTGTTACTATTATCATGCATCAAATAGTGAATGATAATATGTGTAATAAATGTTATACTGAAGTGGTTTTTCACTATAACTATGCTCTGTGCGCATTTAACAATCATTTTATCGATAATATATTGTAATATCATTGTATTCTTTTTGGACGTTTCCATAGTGTTTCTTAATATTATTGAAATGTTTCGGGATATTCCCACACTTTTTAAATGCAATAAATTACATGTATATTATAACTGAAAAAATATATTTTCCCAATGCTTAGACAATGGTGTGTGTGTGTGTGTTGTTACAGTAATTGGCATTGAAAAATTCCTATAAAAATTAATAGCATTTAAAAGTAAAATAACATACTAGTAATAAACTAAACCGAAATAAACTTAAGAATTTCAAAAGAATTTGTACTGTTATATTACTAAAGCGTCAAAAAACTACGTTTATATTAATCTATTTCCATAGATATTTATATAATAAACAGAGCTAAATAAAGGAACATAAAAGCGGTTAACGTAAATACACATTTTACTAGTAACTGTACTGTCGCTTTTTAAACAATTTTTGGGACTCCTCTTTAGTTAACTCAGTTATAATTCTTATTACTAGTATTTGGTACCATACCAGAGTATAACTAAGGTAAGAATAAAAATTCTTAACATAGTTTTATGTATTGTATATGCGTGCATATGTCGCGTTATAATATAATAGTAAATGTCATAGCATAATGTAGCACTAGTGTATAGTATAGAATCACACGGGACACAATACAATGTACAATGTGACCCGTGGGATATCACCGTTTAAAAAAATGAAAAAAACATTTTAATAATAATGATGCATTTTCACAATGAAAAAGTGTCATAAAAAATATAAAAATAATATAAATAATATAAAAGAAAAACTATTTCTAACTATGTATAGTATGCTGTAAAATGCATAGTAAATGTGATTTCACAAAATTTTACCATTATACATGTTATATATTCACAAAATATAAATGAGATTCAAATTTGAGTTTCTTTAAAATTTCTTTACAATGGTGAAATAGTAATAAAATACTCTACACTAGTATATGACTAGTATATGACAGTATTATCGTAGTTATTACAGTCATATACCAGGGTATAAGCGCTGTAAAAAAGACTCTGTAAAGATACTGATCTTAGAATAGAGAAAAAAAGAGTGGAAATGAATGGGCCGATGCTTTATCGCGCACGTGAATGATGTGATATATATTTTCACATAAAAATAGCTCACATTTAAAAAAACTTTTGCCACAGAAATCCAATAGAAACTAGCATTCACTAGCATTAGCAACCATTCTACACTCACCCCTCTTTCCCCTTTAATGTTTTATATCCCCTCTAATGTTTACCACGTTTTTCTTTTTTATATATATCTTTATATATTTATATTATATATTTTTTCATTTTCCCTGAAGTACGCTTTTCTAGTGCTTTTCTCTAGTGTTAGTACATTTCAAATGTTAGTACATTTGAATCTTTTTAAAGAACCATTATCTTAGCACTTTATGAAGAGACATCACACAATATAATAATGATGATAATAATAATGATTGTGATGAGAAAGAAATGCAATAAATGTACACACTGTGTATAGTACATGGGGATGAACGAAATAATAAATAGCGGCGTGACAATGTGCGTGATCATATTATTTTCTGAATAATATGTCAATGGCAATGGTAACAATACACATATTAAAGAGTCAGAATGTGTTTATACATATACTAGAATATACTAGTACCATGATATATCTTTTCATCTCTCTTTTTCTTAATGTTTATATCCGAATATATAATATAATGCATTAAATACTTATATACATACTATATTCTTATATAGTATTTGTTATGCACGATGCACATACAAATAACATTAATGCATTATTTTATATATATTTATATATATACAGTATGTACGATGTAAATGTATCATCAATACGCAGCGTAATGCGTGTATATGCGTATGTTAAACATTATAAACATAAACATATGTATATATAAGCATTAAGTCGCGCACTGATGGTACTTTTACACCGTATATACTGCATATACATGCGTATAAATTTGTGTACACGTACATGCTGTACTCAATAGTATATTAAATCCGTGCATGACATTTCTCCATTGCAATTCCTATTTCAAAAGCATGTAATTAAAAGCTCATTTCAAAAACTTCCGCTTTCACTTTAACACTATTGAACGTCATGGTGTTTGTTAGTATATGTCCTCGACACAGACACAGGATGAACTTTTATGAGTTACTAGTTACTATTACTATTCTCTCTAAAAGGAGGGGTCCATACAGAAATGAGTGACGATGATGATATACATACACAACATATTATATACGCTTTATATATATGTATATATAAACTAGTGTCAAAATCTTTTACTTTTACGATGTGCCAACGATGTGTACTTCAACTTTAATTTAGGCTTTAGTTTAGTTTAGTGTTCTTTGATACTAAAATAAATCAATATTATAATAGTACTTATAAAGGACCCTATAAGTTGTGATAGTTGTATTGCTAGTGTATAGAGATGAGATGTCTAAAGTATAACACATTTCATCGATTTTTACTACTTGCAAAACTTTTGCTAGTAAATCGTCGTACACAATACAAATACACATACATATATAAATATTTTATGCATAATACTCTTATATATACCTCTTACATATACACCCTTTGAAAGAAAAATTCAATATTAAAATATGAGAAAAAAGTTTTAAATTTTTTTATTTTTACTATGCACAGACACAGAAGATATTTCTGTATATATAAACATTACGAATAAAATTCCCATTTTTTAGAGCTATGACATAATGGAAAAGTTTTACCTCAAATATTCTATGTAAACATAAATACATATAAATATTATATCATTTCATTTATTAATGTGTCACTTTTGACTTTTGCATTAACTATATGCATACGTATTTACTTTTAACTGTATAATGCTAAAATTTAATTTTACTCAATATATACATAAATGAATAAAAATTCATATATATCCATAAATGAATTAAAATATCCATACATTTAAATGTACACTAAAGGGCCTTTATAGTAAATACTCTTTATCGTAAAATTCTGCTATAGTAAACTAATCTTATAAACCAGTGATCAATTCCATAGATGCTAATGTTAAACTTTTGCCATTATAGTAAACCCCGTTTTAAATTTTATTTACCCGTATTTAATTTTAAATTTTTTATATATAATTCTTATAAAAATTATTTAAATAATTGAAAGTTTGTGTTATTTTTATATATGTTTTATGTTATTATATTTCTTAAAAATTTTAATTTAGTTAATAATTAATAATAAATGTCATTTTATCATGAAATCCCGTTATAGTAAACAATTTCTGTGGTCCCGACTATTTTACTATAACGGCATTTTAGTATATATACGTATTATTATGGACCCATGCCCATAGCCTTTATTTGAAAATGAAAAGTTTCCATAATGCTAAAAGCACATTTTTGCATATTGCATACACTATTTCTACACACTAGCATAATCTAGTAGAATTTTATATAAATCAATGCACTATTTTATGGTACAATAACTTCATTTGTCATGCACTTTTTTTAGTAAATTATATAATATATACATTTATATATTTAGTATTTTTATTTTATATTCATTGAATTTTTTTTGTTTCAAATTTTAATGAAAAAAGATTTACATTTTTTATCACTATGAAATATACTAGTGTATAAATTTTAGTAAAAAACATGTACATTTCTATCGAATTGAAAAACATAGTATAAATAGCCTTTAGGCTTTGAATTATATAAATACTAAATACTGTTAAATAAAACGAACTCAAATATTAACTAAAAAACTTAAAAAAGTTTACCATAAATGTTACAAAAGTACATTTTTAAATTTAAAATGTATACTAATATATACTAGTTTATATGTCAATATTATATATATTACATATATCAATATGTATAGTCGAACCTCCCTAAGTCGGAATCGATTAGTAGCAGGGTTTGTGTCCTTCTTAAAGAGGTTTCCGTCTTAGGGAGGTTCGACTGTATATATATATTGATATAATTTTAAAATTTATTTTAACATAAATATGTATTTTATAAATAATATTTTATTTTATCGCTTATGTTTAAAGTAAATATTTTGAAAATATATTGTAATATTATTATATAATGTAATGTATTATTAGATAATGTATGGAATAATAATAATTTTATATAAAATTCATAAAATGATATAATAATAATGCAATAAATGAATAAATAAATTTTTGAGGAAATAAATGAATGAATAAAATGAAATCATTGATATGACTATTACTAAAGTATTAGAGAAATAATAAACTAAACTTTTATTATAACTAAAGTAATAGAGACAGAGACTAATAAAGATTAGTAAATAGCGTCATATACTATTAGTAAAACTTAAAATAAATGAATGCGTTTTTTATGTATTGATTTTTTAGAAAATAAAATGATAAAAAATAAGCATCGTATTGTATTGTTGCAAATCGCTAATACTCTCTGTAAATGACTGTGCCCTGTAATTTAGTGGCGTACGGTTATCACTATGTGCAAAGGCGACTTTCCTTTTACCCTTTTACCTCACATATTAGACATATGATCTTATGTCTCAAGAGGATGCATTTCTAACTTAAATTATAAGGATATAAAAGAATAAAAAAAATTACAAACTGAATCTTATATCCTGAGATATATTTATTATTTTCTATTAGACTATGCATGTATATGAGACAAAAATGTGAGGCAAAAATGTATCTTTGATATGCAATTTATATATTATATAATACACAATGTCTAATGTTAGTGTATATAAATAAAGCGTAATAAACTGTATTTTCGTGAAAAAGCCAATGATGCTGTATTAAGCATTGAAAAATGGTATATTCTTAAATCTTAATCCACAATCATTTACTTCGGAACACACATTGCATTGTGTGTCACATGAGTCTTTTATATTTATAATTTAAGTGAATCTTTAAATTCTCTCTATTACTAGTAACAGTAATAGTAACAGTTTTGAGTATTATATATATAAATATATACACTATGCTATCACCATGCTCAACGCACTTAAATGCTCACTTTTATTTTTTTCATCATTTATTACTGTATATATGCTATTTTTATATTCTATCGTCTTATCAATTGCATTTAACGCCATTCAAACTAAATTACATCATGTACAGTTTGATATGTACTAGTATGTACTAGTATTCATTATCATCTCAAATAATGGCATTTAATTTATAATTAAATTTACTCATATATTATTTACTATAAAAAGAGTTCTCTTAAAATTTGTAAACACAACGAAAATTTAACTATTAAATAACACGTAAAATTGTACTTTTCCAATATTTATTATTGAATTAAATTTTCATTAACGCATATGCAATTAAATGCTATTTTCATAATATCATAGTTTACAATGTACACAATGTAATAATGAGAAAATTTTAAATTATTTATTATTAACTCACAAATAATAAACCTCTTACCACACGCTGAATATAGCTTCGTATTATCATGCATTACCTAATGTATTATAAAATAAAACTATTCTTTCATTTATTTAAAATCAATATAATTAAGATTTTTGTGTGTATAAAATTTTTAGTTTTTATAAAGTTTTTTTAAAGTTTATAAAAGTTTACAATTTTTTAAATAATTTTCAAATATAATTTTATTTCATAAATCTCATATTCTTTAGTTTTTATTTGTCACCATATTTATTTAGTGTGTTACTTATACTTTCGGTTATTAATATTATAGAATTTTAAAATCTAAATAATGATTACAAATATTTTTATAAATTATAATAAAGGGATATCAATAAATAAATTTATAAAAAAATTCAAATTTTAAACATTGACTTAACACTAAAAAGTTAAAAATGCGAATTATTTTACTGATGTCCCTATTATTTATGTACATTCTATATTAGCCATATACAGTCAACAATCTTTATGTTTATGCATTTTAAGGTTTACTGTCCATTACTTTTGCTCTACTATTACACATGTACATGTACTACATAGTATATTCACATTTATAACTTAATATTGCTAATATATGTATATTATTTTATATTTTATATGATTATAGTTAAAGAATAGAAAATCTCGAGCCTGAGTCTGAGCCTAGGCTCAATAGGCTCAATTTTTGAAGGTTTCGGAGCCTCCAGGCTCAGGCTCGATACTGTTGAGCCTCTTTAGCCTGAAATACCCCTTTGTTGGTACTGGTTTGTGATGCGTGAGAAATCAGCGGGTGACATAAATAATGAAATTTACTGTATTATAAATTAATGAAATCATTTTATTTGCAATTTTTTTAAAAATATTTAAAATACGCACATTTAGAATTAAAATAAAAAGGTACATTAGAAAATCAAAAGTTAAAATACCGTTTTACCTCACATTTTATAACGCAAAGTTAAAATGGGGGTCTCATTCCTCAAGGTATAAGACCTCATTCTAACCTCGCGCTATAAGACCCTGTATGAGCACTTTTTATAAATTTTAAAAAATTGATCATCCCTAAAAGACCGGTCTAACATGTCCTTACATAACGGTATTATTTATTGTAAAATATAATGCCGTTATACCTAATAAATAAAGTGATGGCATAATGTTTTAAAGTTCAGGCTCAAGGCTCAGGCACAGGCTTATATACTGAGGTCAAAATTGAGGCTCAGGCTCAGATTACGAAAAAATTGAGTCTAGGCTCAGGCCAGGCTCGGGGTTTTGAGCCTATTCTATTCATTAATTATAGTATAATTTTATTTTATTTATAATTCACTTAAAATATTGAATAATTTATTATTATAATATTATATACATAGTATATTTCAGTATACATGGTAATGTCAAAAACAAATAAAAGGGTCATTTTCTTTATTTATAAAAACAACGTAAATGTATAATAATCATACTTTTCCATTTACGGTGCAAAAGTTTACCAAAAAAGAACTAAAAAAGGACTAAAAAAGGA
>JAQIXB010001150.1:0-11889 GCA_034697405.1 Mesoplophora pulchra
CCTAAAAAAGCAGAAAAAAGCACTTTTGCTTTTTTTTGCTTTTTTAAGCAAAAGGTTGCAAAAAAAGCAAAAAAAAACAAAAAAAGCACTTTCAACTATGGTCCAAAATGATTCATTTTTAGCCGATATGGACACATTCTAAATATTTCTTTGATATCTCTTCAGATAAAAAAAAGCATTTTAAGCACTTTTTACGTCTCTGATGCTTACATTATATATACATATAAAACTGTAATAAATTTAAGACTATGATTAAATTATTAAATATATTTTTATTACATATTCAACGAAAATATAATGCTATAATATTCTATAAATATAAATTTAATAAATTTAATAAAAATGTTTTTCCAATAATAAGAGAGATGCCGTTACTATAAACGAATTGATTTTTTCGGTTCCAAAAAAAGTTGAACTGATTTCATGTGAATTCACTTTTCTTTAAATAAAATTAATTCCGTTATATTTTAATTAAAAATAAATAAATTTATTTATTAAAATGAAAGCGCACCTCTGTCTTAAGAGTTTTTCAGAATTTATGTGAAAATTAATAAAATGAGATGATGATTCGTATAAAATGCGTTAAAATTTAGTGTAAATGTTCATAATCGGCACATATATAATTGAATATAATTATATATTTATAATTTTGTATTTTTACATATCACATATCACAAATGGCGATTTATATAATTGAATTGCAAAGCTCTGAGTTTATTGATTGATATGCTTAACCCTCACATTTATATTATATGCATTTAATGATAGCGTTTTTGACCATTTTTTAGGGTTTCCAATGACGGGAATTGACTAAAATAAAAGAAATGTCAGTATGAAACTGTTAAAATGCTTTTAAATGTGAAATTAAAAATTATATGGGAATTTTGGGAAAGTGATGGTGAATGCGCATCTTCGAATGCATGAAAATACATACCCTCATAATGTAGATTTTTCTTCATCGATGGGCACACTGAATTCTGTATATATACAGAATATGTATAGAATAAGCATAAAGTAATAAAAAGTGATGTGTATACAGTTAAAGCATATGTTATTATAGAGGTTCGCGGAGTGAGAGAAAAGTGAAAATGAAATGAAATATAAAACCACTTAAATCAGCAGAAAACATTTTCATGATTAATCCCATTTTGCTATGAATCCACTAACATTTGAGATAAGACATATCATAGCGTGGCATACAATGTATAAGGCATAAATATGAAAGTATATAAAAGTATATAAATTTTATAACTGAAAAGTATGAGTTAAAAGTGCACATATTTAAATGCATTTTATATGCGAAACCTGTTCTATGGGCTCAGAACTCTTTTCGAAAAGGACTTAAGAGGATCAAAAAGGAAATTCTCTCATACATCTAATATAAGGGGAGATTATTGAAAATATCGGATTCTCAATGAATATAATGCAAACATCGGCGATGCCGTATCTCTGCATCAATCACGTTAATGGATTTCTCAGCTTTGCATTAAGCAAAAGGAATACATACTCTCGATTTTGCATTTAAATTGATGCTAACATTTTCTCTCACATATCCGCAGTTCGCTTAAAAGTGTCTGTCCCTTTTACCTGTTTTCTTTTAAAGTCAATATTCGTCCTCACGACACGGTTATTCAATGGTTGATTCGGACGAAAGTTATTTCCCAATGGTGCCTTTGGTATTTCCGCATCTCCTATAATCATATATTTATATAAATCATTTAAATATAATCTATTTATTAAACGCATTTTTGGCTAAAGCATGATAATTAAAACTATATTTTTTGTAAAAAATAACTTTTTAAATGTGTGTTGCATATAATTATATAAATTAAACCCTACAGTCCGGTCTGACTGTCCATGGAAATTTTAAGAAAAATTTTTTAAAAATACTTCTGAACATTATAAAAATGTAGCACTTTAAGAATGCTCCATCCATCCATAGGCCTAAATTGAAATTCGGTCATTATCATGAATTTTTTTGAGTCTAATATTTTATAATTTTTCATTATTTTTAGACAGTCACACAGGACTCAATGGTATATTTGTATTATCAAATTGCATGGGTTAACATTTATAATGTTTACCTAAAAAATTTTTTAATAAAGGGTGTATTTTATAGTTGATTTTACTTAAATTTTTAATAATGAGGGTGCGCTCTTAAAATTGAAATTAAAATACATTTTTTGCAAAAAATATTACTTTATGTGTAAAATGAATTGAATTAAGCAAAAGTGTGATTCTTATATGTTAATGTAAAAATGATATTCAATGGCATCACCACATATATGCATGAAACTATTTTCATTCATTTTTTAAATTAAATTTTTCATTTAATGCTTATATAATAATGGAAATGTGTGTATTTTGCATTTAGCTACTAGTTGCTAAAAGCTGCAATTGAATCTCTCAATAGTGCAATTTAAATAAAAAGTGATATCATATACTAGTAGTATCCATAGTATCCATACCTTGCATTAATTTTCTTAGCGCGTAGAGCTGTAATAAAAGATACGAAAAAAATGATGTGAATACAGAGATATTTTAAGAAAAGTATTTTTTACGATGATTGAAAATGAATACTATGAACATAAACGTAAAGTTTACATTATTCAAAATCTATTTCCCTCTTTTTTCTATAAACATATAATAGTTATTGTTGTTTTGTTCAAATACGATGACTTAAAGTAACTACAGGCTAAAGCCTAAAACTTTTTCAATCATTATATTATGTTCTTTATGCGTCTCAGAGTTTAGCTCACACTATATATTCATACATTTGTATATATGCATGACATTTATACCCTCTTTTTGCATGAGTCTCATGATATGCATTTATGCGTTTCAAATGAATGCGATTTTATTAAAAACACTTTTTTCTATTTTTAGGTGTTAAAATTGTAAATTTTTCTAAAATTTTATTTTTTACTTATTTTGTATATGGTAAAATTTTAAATTTTTATGCTCATATCAAATAAAAATATATAATATATTTTGAGTATATTCATAACTTCAAAATAATATTACTCTTTTTCAAGTATCTTTGCACATTAATGAGTCAGGAGAATAGAAAATAACTAGTGTTAGTTTGTGTTAGTATGTAAGTGAAGAAGAGCTTATACAGGCATAACATGTTCACAAAAATTCATGATTTTTCTGTGTCTTTAACGCTTCAGGCACTTTTTTAAAAAAATCTTTTCAATTTCTAGTATTATGTTAGTAAAAATCATAGATGAAACTAAAATCTCAATCTTTTGTGTTAAAAAATGTCATATTATAATGTATTGTATATGTATTGTATCTATGGTTTAACTGTATTCGTATTTCAAAAATATTAAAAACGCGAATATGATGAGGAAACGCATAATAATAATGATTATATGAAATGCTGCGCTTATATCTTTGTATGAATAATACTGACAAATACTAGCAAATCGAGTCTTATCGATGTCAACTATGATAACATAGTAAAAAGTTTTTTAGTCTATTTTTACATGATAATCAGACTCAAATGACCATTTTATATTATCTTTTTTATATTTAAAAATCATTGCTTTGAATTAATGTTATTGAAGTATTGAAAACTCTATTATAATATACTATTATAACGTAATATTCTCATATTCAATGTGATCATATCGTATAAAATATCGTGTTAAATATGAATTAAATAACACTGTCATTTTTTATATGATTTTTTCAATGTTAAGACAAAGTACATATGGACACACCCAAATACTAAAATATAATTAATGATCAGAGATATATTTATTAAAATAGAGATGCAAATATCAAATTTTACTAATATTTTAGAAAATTGACATTTTAAAACATAACATACAATTTTTAAATAATATTTATAATAAATTTTAAATAAATCTAAAAATGAAAAATATTCTAATTATATATTTGTTTTTTAAATTTACATAATAAAAAATTCAAATTATTTAATTCATTTTAGAATAGCATTTTCTTTTATTTTATAAATAATAAAAATTAAAATTCAATTTATTTTAATTTATTTTATTTATAAATATAATAAAAAATTTCATCTCTAATCATTCGTATCGTTATTTTGAATGAAAAAATTAATGGAAAATGATTCAAAATGATTAATTTCTAAATATATATTTTATTAGTAAAGTATATTCTCAGCATCTGAGAGATGACTTTTGATGTGATTGTGTCACGATATCATCTTTGATCATATCATTGCAATTTTATATATAACAATAGTTATAGATAATAATAGATAATATAACTATACTTTCTATTACCTGTTGTCGTGTAATGAAAAGAGGCTAAAGATTGGCAATAATTGAGAAGCATAAAGAAAGAATAATATATCATTTAATAATACGGTCATAATGAATTATTCGTATATTATAAGTTTATATTAAGTGAGCCTTACCTTATTGATTACTATCCATGTGACTACCTCAGTACACGCGGGCATTGTTAGTGACCCTTCATAGGTCATATAGAATTGGTCATCGGGAATTAACTCTCTTATACTTAATGATTTCAGAGTCGTATTTTGACCTTTTAATAAAAATAAACATAAAAGATATTACAATATTAACATTTAATTGACTATTTAACTATTATTAGCTATATTTAACTATTATTAATAGATTATTTAATTAATATTTAATATTAAAATTTAATGCTAAGAAAAAATTCCATTTATGACTCATTTTATTAGTGTATTTATTTAATATGTTAAAATTATTAATTATTTTAACAAAGGTGGTTTTTAATTAATTAAAAAATTAACCCTTATGCTAACAATAAATTAACTAATATAAACTAATTAAAAAGAATGTAATTTATATTATAACATAATGAAATAAATTTAATTTTTAAAATAAATTGATAGTTTATGTTAAGATATAATATTAATATTTATGTAATATTATATATTCAATATAAGTTATTTAAAAGAATATTTTATTTAAATTATTTTTATAATATTAATTCAAAGGAATAATCGATTGAAATTAATCGATTAAAAAATAATGATTCAGTATTATTAACTTAACTAAAGCTGACGCTTGAAAATAGCATTAACAAAAAACCGCTTTCGGAGTATACTAAAGATCTGGACTCTGTCATTTCTGCCGATAGTATACTCTCTTTTATTCATTCGTTTGTTAATCGATAGGGAATAATAATAATATAATCGGATTTTGTTAAATATAAATCTCTGACATTTGTAAAAAATCTCTTTTGTAAAACATAAAAATAATATTATATAAAAGTACGTATTTATATGTAAAAAATTAATAATTTAAAAGTCATATATAATTTTTGGATTTATAATATAAATTATAAAACAAAAAAATGATAAATGTGATCATGTATTGCATGAGTATATATTATATATGTTTTATTTATATTTTTATATTTATAATTTAATAATAGATTATAAAATAATAACATATATAATTTAGTTGATACCTCTGTATCTAATATGCTGCAATTGACTAGTCAGTAGTCTAAGTTCCATGCTCGAACTTTCCCCGACCTTTTAATTAAATTCAAATTAAGCACTAATTAATAATGGTAAAATTTTATTAAAATAAATCATTATGATTACCTGAATTAGCAATGAAATAGCGACTAAACCGTAGGGTTTAGTTGACGCATCAGTCATATTATGATATAATTCACTGTTATATCCTATTATTTGAATCTAAAATTCAAAAATCATAATGAAGTTTATGATAAAATAGTGGTGAATAAAATAATAGTATTATGTGCCTTATAACAGATTATTGTACTAATAATATTGGTGTATTAGTATTTTGACGGAAATAGGCATTTGGCAAAGATCTCAATGAGATCGTGGCGTGAATTACAAAACACTGTAAGTATTGAAAGTAACAAAAACAGCCTGAAGCTGATCGATACTAAGTGATGCATTTAGTTAATAATTAATGAGACAACAAAAATGGAAACGTGTATTAAGAGAAAAAAGAGAAAGAAAAAAGGACAATTGACAGGTGCTTTACTGTAGTAATTCATGAATAAAAAGTACATGATTTGATTAACTTACTTCAGCAGGAAATGGCAGACCCGCGATAGTATGTTCAGAACCATATGAATCCGTACGCCCAAAATGCAAATGTAATGAATGGAAATTATATGAATATGATAATGGCCCTCCGCTTATATTAATAGAGGACGGCGGTGCTGAAGGAACACTCATTGAATCAGTAGTGTCTAAATTGCTAGTTAATCGGAAGACAACACTATGCCCATTATTTTCTAAGATTCCATTTATTCTAAATAAATCGAAAGCCCATTTGTTAATTTAACTATAATTAAATGCATTATTTTATGCTCACATTAGCATAAAGTGCATTAAGGTATTAGTTATGATAACAGTAAATTTCATTATATGCTTCATTTTCACCTTTCATTTTATTACGATCTTTTATTGCATTTATAAAATAAAACATCGCATTAATTATCATCGTAATTAAAAAGCTTTTTCATCATTATACTTTATTATTGTAAAACATTTTTGTTTTTATTGTTATTTTTAGTAATTTTATCTTTCATTTATTACAATATATCTCTTTTCCTCTAATTTTTTTTATTAAATATATAACATATAATGCATTTAAATAATTAGCAACAATGCCTAGATATTTTTAAATAATTAACCATAGTGCTAAAAAATAATAAAAATATTATAATGAATCACAAACCGGTGTTTATCAAAATGTAATGCCCTTAAATTAGGATCATATAATAATAGATTCGGTTTTATGTCAATCGGTGACTGTCTCCGTCCTTTAGAACAAATTTGCCATTCCGGGTTCAGAATGCCCCAAAATGTTGGCCCTAATATCAGAAAATATTTTTTAAATAAAAATTTTAATATTATAATAAATGTTAACATTTACATTAAATTTGCATTAAACACATTTTGGTAAACATTTAAATTAAATTTTTAACAATAATTTCAAATGCTTAAATAAATCATTTAATATAAATACAATTATATTAAAAGATTAATTTAAAGTATTAAATTATAAATTTACTAATATTAAGTAATATTTAAAAAGTTAAATTAAAGAAAAATTAAAGTTTTATTATTTAAATTATTAAAGTGTTAAATAATTTTTGCTATAAATTGAATTATGCCCTTAAATATATCTTAAAGATAGTTATTCAATGAATTGTAATATCCCATAATGTGTATATCTATATCTATATATAGTAATATGAGACTCTCAAATATGATTTTTGTGCACTGATCATAGTATATATGTATGGCATCAAAATCAATTAGTTGCCACTTGATATAAGACAGGGGCTGCTATTATTACTTATGGCACATAAACTAGTATAACTGATTTTGTTAATATCTCAAAGATAATTCGTCGTGCAAATAACTAAAAGAAGCTGTGCACGATAAATATTAACTTTAAGAGTATGGCAATACTCAGCGGGAAGATTCACGGTAAAAATGTGAATAATGACTTAATATTCGATATTCCATCATCAATCAGTAGTGTTTTGTTTTGGATTTTCACGTGTCCGTTGCCATATCTCAGGTTAAATATGTTCCCATTCATGGCCTTACCCCATTCAATGAAATGAGATGTTAAACAAAATGCATAACTTATTTTGTGACTTTTTATGCATAAATGCTTAACATTTTATAGAAATGCATAGGTATATATGTATACTAAAAATATATGTATGTACACTAAAAATGTGTGCATATATACAACAAAATTTAACGAAATCATTCATCATTGGGTTATCGATCTAATAATAGAGACAGAGCTATGGGCAATAACATTGTAATCCATTGTAATATAAAACTTTTATTTTATGCGCTGTGCCTTTTTCAGAGACATGACAGATTAGTCTCAGGGGTTCAATATTAGAGGGGTCATTTTATGTCGAAATCACTAAATATATTGAATGCTCTTTTTATGTATTATACTATTGAACTCACACTATTTATTGAGTTTTATCCTTAAAAAAAGATTACACTCTAATTAACTCTGACACAAGAAACTAATATGCAAACTGATGACGAAAAGCTAAAGATTTACTTTTCTTCTTTGTATAATTACTTCTAGTTACTTATAATTTGCTAATAAAACTAGTAATTAACTTCCATTTATAAAAGAGAAAATGTATAATTTCAAATTTTCAGTTCACTGATTTGTTAATAAAAATTTAATACTTAATTATGTTACAGAAATAGCATTTTCCTTTTCAATAATGCTCTTTAAGATTAAAACACATCCCTTAACATGATGTTAAAAATTATTTTATGTCCAAATATTTTTTCAAAAATCATTTATAAGAAACTATTGTCTTTTCACTTTCTATTAATAAATCATATTATTTTAATTTAATTTTGAATAATGCATTGGTATTGGAATTACCATAATCCTTTATAATACTGTATAAAGTTTAAACATTCAATTGAATTGAGAATAAAAAAGACTTTTTTTAAATTCAAAAATAAAAATAAATTTAATCATTGAAATAATAAAATATATATAAAATGTTTTTTATTTAAAAAAATTAAATTAATAAAAAAACATGTTTATCCGTTATTTTTATCACAAATTGAGATAATATAATTAAAATTTTATAATTTTTAATTTTTTTAATAAATTGTATTTTAAAAGTATAATTATTTAATTGGAATTGAGATATACAATTATTTATTAATAATATTCATAATAAAAATGAATAAAATATAAATTTTAATATTTCTTTGTTTTTTGATGACTCAAGAAAAATAAAGGATTTGAAAAGTTTACACTTTAAAAGTAAATTTAGATTTAGAATTATAATTTTTCATTACAATATTCATGTTATATATACATATACATTCAATTTTGATACATTTAAGTATGGTATTGATTTATTGCTGAGTGTGTGCATACGAATATTTTTATGGCGGTTTCAAACTTAAGTGCCACTGAATGCTCTTTTCTTTACCATTAAACTATTACTACGAAAGTGTTTGAGTATATAGTTAAAAAGCTGTTATTGTATTAGATGCATGCTGATCAATAGTTATAGGTGATGTACATATATTAGTTATTTTTTAAAAAAATGCATTTTTGCAATTTCAATGTGGATGATCACATCAGGGGAGAGTATGAATGTCAACTTTCAGTATAAATATGTAGATATTAGTCACAGTTTTTTCATGCATCTTTTCTCAGGGGAAATTAGGTAAGATGATAGGCGTTAGCCTCACGGGTTTACGGATAAGCTCACGAACATGTATCATACACAACAGGAAACACAATATATATATACAATATGTATATATATATATACATATACATACATATGTTTTATAGAAATACAAACATACATTTGTTATTAATAACGCATTTTTCTATTTATATATATATATATATATTGTTTTTTATTTTACTTATTACAGTTATGTTTGAAAAACATACAGTCACAATGACATTTTGTTTTTTCTCAAAATGAGGGTCATCCAAATCTTTATACACATAAAAAGCGGGAGTAACGGAAGTCAGATATGTCAAAGACACCAATACAAAGATGATGATAGAATTTGTTATTCTGTCTATTACCGTATCGTATGAAGATACAGCTAAACATATATACACATGATACAAGAATTGTACTTTGCTTTTGCTATTGCTTTTAGTAAACTTTGTGAATATGATAGAGAATGAAATAGAGTTATATATATAGTGAAAGGCATCATCCCATGTGTAATGGGTTAACATAAAGGCAATGCTAACATCATGCAATAGCTGCGGATGCACGAAATCCGATTATTTCCCGGTGATGCCAAAAATTTTAATGGTCCAATGAGTTACAGCGAATCATTTAAGTAATAAATAAGGATATGATTTTCGGGGATGTTCCGAAATGAAAAATGATCCTAAAATTATAATCGTTAATTTACAGATGAAATATATCCAAAGGAATAACAATGATTTTTAATGCATCAAATTCTTTAGAACAAAATTACAAATAAATTCTTCAAAAATCTCAATTTTTGATATTTTTTCAAAAAATAAGAAACTTTAATTTAAAAGTTTTCATTTTTATATTAATATATATTTTAAAAGTGAAATGTGAAATAAATTTACTCTTTATATTCTTACATTTGAAATACATTCCCATAAACAATTAAATATATGTTATAGACATGCGCCAATTCAGATACAATTCTGGCCCTTGACTTTTTCGCTTAGTGTAATAAAAATAAAAAATACAATTTATTTTATTTTTTAGTCATATTGTAAAATTGCTAAAAATTGCATTACTAAAATTGTCTAAAAAATTAAACAAAAAAATTTATATCTCTATAATTGGACATTTCATAATTTCACACCATAAAAATAGTGGCCCCAAAGATATAAAATTATAATTATTAGTTATTAGTTTACTGTAAATAAATTCATATTTTTAAAATAAGATTTTTCTCAAAAAATCTAAAAATTTATTTCAAAAATGTTCTTAAAATTTCCATTTTAAATGCCCCGAAAAGCACAATCTGAGTAATAAAACGATTACATTTTATTTCAAATTTAGATATAAATATTATTTAATATTAGTTAAACACGATTTATGATTAAAATATTGATTTGAATTTAAATATAATTTTAAATTTATTAAATATCAAAAGTTATTTATCATTAAATAAAATGAAAAAAATCTTAAACGTTTTGAATTTAAATTCATTTATATTAAAGTAATTGTATAAAAAGCCTTTAATATAATGAATATTATTTTAAAGAATTATTAAATTTTAAAATGAAAAATCTTATGTATCATATGATATATATTATATATAAAAAAATAATACATATTTTACATAATGTAAATAAAGAGCATTTATACTCATGCTATAATAGCCGTTTTGTAAATCATAAAAATTTTGAAAAATTCATAAAATTTGAAAAAATGCATTTAATTTATTATAACTATCGCTGTATTAGAGTTATAAATAAAGACCCAAAATCTGCTTCAAATGCATTTTTATCTGAAAAAATATATAAAATCATATCCAAAGTTAAAATATTCAAATTCTTTAATATTTATAAATTATTTATAAACATTTTGTGTATAAATATAATTAAAATACTTATTTAAATTACAGAATATATTTAATTTTTGTTAATTCTGATATAAACATTATATGTACATGTGATTATCGTATGCATTTTTATATCAAAGCTCTAATGCTTTAGTATAAAAAATAATTATAATAATTACAAAGTGAGAAAATTTACATTATTTAATTGTAATTTTAAATATATTTTGATTGCTATCGCCTGATTGAATGGGCCAAAAAATTCAAATTATTAATAAAAATTTATAGTTAATTATTATAAAAAAACAATATGATCCTTTTACCTCCATTCTTATAATATAGAGATAACACAATATTATGTGAAATATTAATAAAAATAAATAATGGTAAAATTAGTAAACACCTTTACCCATGCAAATTTAAGGGGCCATTAGAATGTGAAATTTACTGTATACAGTGAAAGCAGCAAATAGCTCCAGAAATATATTTTATTAATAAAGAATGTCAATAGACCTGATACTTTAAATATTAGCATGAGTATAGCATATTCGTATTAAAATACACGAATGACAGTATTTAAGGTTTTTAATGTAATATATTTATATATGCATACGATATACGTACTGTATATATCACTAATAAAATTATAAAAATTTGTAAAAATTAAAAATAAAATATTAGCATTTTTCGAAATTAATTTTGTTTTATATTATCATTTTATAGTCATAAAATTGCTTAAAATTTATGTCTTTAGTATTAATATACATACGTGTTTTGTGTATAACGATATAACAGTCAATACAATAATATTAATGATT
>JAQIXB010001151.1:0-11885 GCA_034697405.1 Mesoplophora pulchra
TATCAATTAAATATTCATGTGCCAAATTCCAAAGAATAATATAAAATTAAATGTTATATATACTTATATTTTATGACTTTTTTATAACAAAATTATATCAAATAATAAATCAATAAAATATATTTATAATCATATAATTATAAAATTATATTATGTATATTTATACATATATACTTTGGTCATGCATGAATAAGATGTATACTGACCTTGTAACTACACCTTGTAATTACTAAGGTATAATACTTTTAAAAAAAAGTTCACTTTATTTTAATATTAATTTTTCCTCTAATTTTTTAAATTATATAATACTTTAAATTTTATTTCCATTCAATAAAGTGCATACAGTAAAACCTCTTTAATACGAAATGGTGACCCATTCCTAAAGGCAATCCCATAGAGTAACATTAGGTGTAAGTCTCTAATACGGAATAAACAGTTTTTTTAAAAAAAACATAATTATAAAAAAGTATAATTTTTAAATTTAAAATAACATTATTAAATAACATTAATAAATATATTTATGAATAAATATATTTACTATAAATTAATTAAAACTTAAATTTGTTCATAAATAAAACATACTTTTTATAACTTTTACTTTATAAACATGTTTATAATTGTTTTATAAATATGTTTTAATCTTTTATTTTATTTTCATTTAAATATATTTTATTAATATAATTTATATTAATATAAAATTTTATATTAATAAAATATATTTAAATTTATATGCCATAATATTACAATATTATCAATATTTAGTGTTTAAATGAAAATTCTGAAAAAAATTATATTTATGAAAAAAATTGAATAAATATAATAACATCCCTAAGACGGAACGGTCCATTGGCACCAATCAAATACACCTTAGAGAGGTTTTACTGTATATATTATGTTATATAAAAAAAATTTAACTTAAATTAACGAAAAATAAATTTTAAAATAAAAAGTATTTAAATATATTTGTTTTTAAATTCATGATTTTAATAAATTATATTTTTAAAAAATTTTGATTAATAATTTATTTAAAAAATTAGTAATTTAATATTTAAGCGTTACATATATATAATTTTTATACTCTCATTTATACTGTAATATTATTTAAAAAATGAGTATGAAATTAGTACACATTTGACTAAAATTTAAGTTTATATGCGGCTAAAATTTCGAAATTTTATTTATTTAAATAATAATATAAACATATTTTATAAATGAATAAATTTATGAAATTATTGTTTCACATTTTTGTGATTTCAATGAATTTATACGCAATTTTCAGACAGAATTTGACCCTAAAATATACAGCGAAAGAAATCAGATTCAATCATATCGGAGGTCAATGGAAGTATCTTACATCATGGAACATGGTAATAGCTGTAACTAGTAACTAATGACGTTTATTTAATATTATAATAATTATAAATTTACTATGATTTCTTAAAAATTTAAAGATGATTCAATTAATATTTTATGGAATATGTTTTATTAATAATATTTACGCTAAAAATTCATCATTAAATAAGAAAATCGATCATTTAATTGACTCATTATTTCATGGTTTAGTATGTCCCACGGCTATGGTATAATTATTAAATATATATTTTAATTTTCTCATTATTATTATTATTTCCAATTAATTATTATATTTATTTTTTTACAAAAAAAAAGTTCGTATCATTATTATTTTGGGGTATTTATTTCATTGATCGTGAATATATATATCCATTAAAAGATGAAAAAATAATACCACCATGGTTCAATCATGTCACTGTAATTATAAAAATACAGTCATCACTCTATAATTTTACACTTTTGGGAACTAATGTAATATGAATGGAAAATAAATGACGCTCTATATTTTAAGATGGAACTAATGTTGAGACCATAGCTCCTGTTATTTACATAAAACGTAACACTTCGTTTATTGCAGTATTAAAGTGCACATTTCTATTGATTATTATTTTAAAATCACGTTATGTAATATCACGTAATATTTAAGTATAAAACTATGCCGTAACAACGAAAGTGACAGTGTTATGTAAATTAACATGAGTTTCCATTACGACATTGCAACATAAGTTTGAGTTAAAGAAAGTGCAAAATTATACAGTGATAATTGTATCTAATTTTTTTGATAAAATTAATTTAAAAATAATAATGAATTTAACAGCATACGGTAATCATTTTCATCGTATATTTTGATTCATATCATTTTTATCATAAAATTCCATCATTGAAATTTTACATGATATTTACGATCGGAATTCCCTTTTCATTTATATCATTAATGGTATTTATGGCGTTTTCATTTAACATTTGGATTTATGACATTTTTGCATTTATGAATTACAAAATTCGTATTTTTATATTTTTAATGACATTTTTTATCGCCGCATCATTACAATATATCGGCACAAAAATTCATAAACTTTTTTGGCCGAAAAAATTTCATTTAAAATCAAAATAAAATCAAAATATTAATGTTATTATTTTATTTTATACCCTATATTTTATTATATGGTGCTATTCTAAGCATAACATATGCTTACGCATAGAATAGCACTAGCGCTTGTACACAGTCCTCCATATAATAAAAATACTGTATTAAAATTTTGCATAAAAATATATTATTTGTAATATATTTCAATAAAAGCAAAGTTCAAATGAACTTTTTTAGTAATCATATTGTATTCATGTATATAAATATGTATACATCATAATGTCTGTTTATTTAAAGTAAAATGCTTTCATCATTTTCATTATTTTTTATTTAAATTTTCAGCGGCGTTTAGTATACGGGTCCCATATTATGGGACAATAAATTTCACCATAGGAGATATGTGCATTTAAAGATTATTGTTACGTGAGTTTATGTCAAAAATGGCTATTTTCCATCTCTATGTGCGTCATGGTCAATAGAAATATATGGGATGTCGCGACATTACTATTTTGAGATGTAAGTGCTTTTCTAAAATAAACTAATTTTTAAAAATTATAAAAATACTAAGAGGTAATTTTTTAAGAAAAATGAACCAAAAAAGTAAAACAAATTATTTTTGGAGTAAAATGTCATATTTTTGATAGATATGGACACATATTTAATTATTTCTTTGATATTTCTTAAGAAAAAGTTTTTACTGCGATTTTAGGTCTCTAATTATGAGATAAATATATGTGTATAAATTACTTAATACAGTAAAACCTCTTAAAAGTGAATACTATTAAAATGTTATTATTTCATGATATTTTACAGTGTTTTATAATTATGTAACATTATTGAAACGATGAAATATTATCACTGAAAAAATACACATTATAAATGAATTTCAAAATACAAATTTATTTTAATATAATTAATAATATTACTAATTATAAATATATTACTAATATGTCAGTACATTATAAAATCACTTTTAATAAAAATAATTGAAAATTATATCATATGATCACTGACGATTTATTAAATACGAATGAATTAATGATTCATCTCTCTTTAGCCATTCTTTGTTCAGACGAATCATTTCAATCGATTGTTGAACGGTTCTTTCAGTTCCGGGAAATGCATTTTCCGCAAAAAATGACTCAATTTCTTTAGCTTTATCCTCAGACGCGAAATTCTCTGTCAAACACTAAATTCAAAGATAAATTATAATTTTTATTAATTAATAATTTATATTAAATTTAAAACTATGAAATTAGTACTTTGATTAATCGCGAAATCAAAAATCCTCCCGAATATCGATCACGTAATTGCTCTTTATTATGTTTAAAGAAATCCCATGCCAAATCACGGCCCGATTTTGTCAGTGAAACCGCCATTATCACAGATACAGAATCCTGATTACGGACCTCTTTCTTCAGTTTTAATATTAATAAAATAATTAATAAAATAATTTGTTTAACATTTTGATACTGTATACATACAGACATTGCAAATTCGAGCACTCTCTGTATTTTGCATTTCTCTTTAACAGCTCCGAGAGCACGTGACACACGTTCCTTTTCCTCCTGAAGATCAGTCTCACGATAGATCTAAATATAATTTAATATTTTACTAAAAATTAATTTAAAATATTTATTTTTCACTTCAAATAAAGCGTCAAATTCTTTATCATCGCATTGTAATGCAATGCTCCGATAAACGGCATATCGTAAATCGGCATTTATTATCATCGTCCCATTGACATGAGATTCAAATCGTGATTTTGCCTCTGCCAAAACGTGTCTATTTTCAAATGACGATAATCGGTTAATTATTAAACATCGTAAAAGAGTGTCAAAATGACTTTCGCCTTTAATCGGATCCCATCCTAATCTCTCATATGTTTTAATTAATAAATCACATCCATAATTATGAAATAACGATTGATAATCCGTGTGTGAAAGTAAAGTGCTGATTTTTCCTAATGACGCATTAATCGAGCTCCAAACTGTGTAATTATCCTCAGCACGAAATGCGTCCATTAACGTTAACATATCGACCGTCGATGATCGTCCCGCCTGTACCATGGCAAAAAGATCATTCTGAAGACCCAAACGATCCAATGGCGGAAGCGTTTTGTCTTTAACCGCGGGTAACAAAAGGTTAAGCATTTCCGACGTGTATTGAACGCGATAAAATCCAACTGTTCCCTGATTTAGTTTAATCCATTGATTTTGTGTAATGTTTGGCACAACGATTTCGAGAGTTTTCGATTCCATTAATGTTTCGATGGCATTTTCATTGGGATTTGCCTCTGTACTGACACTTAAGGGAATCATAAACAAAACGTTAGCATCTGATGATGGCATATTACCATCGGCACAAAACTTTTCTTGAGTCAGAGACAACACCCGGGAATTGCCATTGTGTTTTGCTGATGCCACAATAACGGGAAATCCCTTTTGTTTAGTCCATGCGCTCATTATCGATGCGATGGGCTTTTCACTCTGTTCCTGGAGAGCGTCCCAAAGATCTTCAGTCACAGTGTTTTTATATGAATGACGCGAAAGGTAAAGATACATCCCTTTTCTAAAATTCTAAATTAATAATATAATAATAATATAACATTATAATTACATTAAAAGCTAATTTTAAACGCTAAAATTGTATTTTAATACGGCCATGATATGCACATGTCCATATTGAAATCATTCACAATACACTTTTAGCGCTAAATTGCACTTTCACTATAAATAGCTTTTGAATAATTTTCAATATAATTACCTCATCCCCAATGTAACGGTAAAGCATTCTTATGACAGACGCTCCTTTATTATAAGAAATATCATCGAAAATCTCATCGATTTCTGAAGGATGACCTATGGTCACTTCAATCGGATGGGAATTATTGAGTGCGTCTAATGCTAAAGCACGTGCATAAACATCAGTGACAAACTGTGTCCAAATGTCATATTCACGGAACAAATAATCGACACATAAAAACTCAATAAAAGATGCAAATCCTTCGTTTAGCCATAGATAAGTCCACCATTGCATAGTGACCATATTCCCAAACCATTGATGTGCTAATTCATGTGCGACTATTAATGCGATATACTGTTTTCTTTCCAAAGAAGTGTTTTGAGGATCCACTAAAAGACACGTCTCACGATAAGTAACTAAACCCCAATTTTCCATAGCCCCTAAAGAGAAATCTGAGATCGCAATTAAATCCATCTTTGGTAAAGGATAAGCGATATTAAAGTAATCCTTAAAAAAGGAAAGTGCTTTAACGGCCACGTCCAAAGCAAACATTCCCTGAGTCTTTTTTCCAACACGTGTATAAACACGTACTAAAACACCATCACGTGTTTTATCTTCGACATAATCGAACTCTCCGATGACATAAGCGACTAAATACGTCGACATGATTGGTGTGGTGTCAAATGTCACCTCTTTCCATGTATTATCCAATGCGTGATCACATTGAGAAATGACATTCATATTCGATAATGCAATTCTATTCTTAGGCACGATTAACGTAATATCGAATGACGCTTTTAATGACGGTTCATCCCAACACGGGAATGAGCGTCGTGCGTCCGTCGGTTCGAATTGAGTCACAGCGGCATATCGCTCTTCATTCGTATCGCTGTTCGTGTATTTACTGCGGTAAAATCCTTTCATTTTATCATTTAATATTCCTTTAAACGCTATTTCCAAATGTCCATCGCCGATACGTATCGATGTTCCAAAGTCAATTGAAGCGATTTCATTGTCTTCACATATGTCTATTTTTACGGCATTTATTACTAAGAAAAATGTAATTAAAATATCATATTAATAATTTATTTAATTCATCTTTAGATAAATGATACCATTGCCCTGTGATGTTTTAAAAGCCGCATTCAGAATCTCCAAATCACATGCGTTTAGAATAATTTGTGATGTCTCTTCATTGACATTCACAAAAATCGTTTCTTTTCCCGTAAATGTAAAGCTCTTTAAATCGGGCTTTAGACTGATATTGTAATGTTTCGGTATCACCGTTTTTGGTAAACGCTGAAACTCTTTACCATTTGAAGATGATCCTTTCATTATCGTTTTTACAGTAAATAGTGGATTATGATAAAAATTCTTTAATAATGATTTTATACTCTTTTGAGACGCGTATCGTGTTCAAAGTAATGCCAAAAGTAATGCCAAAGTCAGTATCACTTTCATTTTAAAGAAATTTAAACGTTTTATTAAAAATTTAAGCATTAATCACAGTAAAGTATGAGTTTTACGCTAAAAGTGTATTTTAATATGAACATTTTATGCCCATATTCAGGTTTAAATCATAAATATACATTTTTAGCGTTAAACACATGTTATTATAAAGATGCGGTATTATTTTTTTAAAATCAATAAATATTTATATAATGATCTTTAAATGATAATTATACAGAAATAATCATATACTAATAAAATAAATTATTATATAATAAATGCACATTCAAAAAGAAATCTTAGTAAATATTGTCGTGATGCGACATAAATATGCATAAACAAAGAATGTTTATGCATATTTATATTTAAAAAATTCATAAAAAAATAATAATTAATAAAAATAAATTTTGTTTAACATTTAAAAGAATGTGAATTTTAACCGCACCTTAAATAATCACTATAAAAACCCCTTTAAATGTTTACATGATTTGAGTATTGCGGCATCACCATTACCATTAATATTACCATTATTATACCATTCAATCATAATAATATATTTTAAAATAAAAGTGAAAATGAAATAAATTTATTTAATAAAAAAATTAATAAATTTTTTTGTGTCAGGTCCGGGCCCCTCTACAATATTGCATTTAAAGTTTTTTATATTTTCTGAATTCACATTATTATATAAATGTATAATATTAATACAAAAAAGTTTTCTTTAAAAAATCTTACCTATTTTAAGATTTACTTTTAATAGTGATTAATTAAAATAAATGAATTAATTAATAATTAATAAATATTTTGAAATTCTCAAATGCTGAGAATTGAATTTCAATACGATATTAATATTATAAAACGCCCAAAATATATATATAATTTTACATATATATTTACATTTATATGTATGTATTATGTAATTTTTCAAAATTTTGCGCCCCTTTTGTGTGATCCCCTTTTTTATATGTGAATTTTATAATAAAATTTATTAAATTTTAAGATTCGCTTTAAATATCATTTAATTCATTCATTCATTTATAATGAATAAATAAATAATTAATAATTTATTTTTTATCATTTTATAATCATTAAAATAATTTTATTTCATAAAAATATAAAATATTTTTAAATAAACATATTGAAATTATTGGAATTAACAAACCAAAAGCCATGAGAAGTCAAATATGAAGTCAAAAACTGCTTTAATTTGAATATTATTAAATTTATTTACAAAAATATGATAAATTCATCGTTATTGTTATTGGTACACTCTGTATATACATATGTATTATTAATATACGTATGTCCATACGGCCGCACAATTGCCATTGGAACTAAATAAATACGTAAATTCGGCACATTTTTAAAACACCGTTTAAATTACATTATGTGCGTGTAAAATATATCATTATTAATAAAATTCATCATTTTTGTTTTTCGTTTAAATGTAATAAAATTTAACATCTTTGACCATGTTTCTTGACTATTGAAGGTCATTGGCATGTTAAATAAAAAATAGTAAATGTGCAAAAATATTATCATTAAATGTCATTCAGACACTAATTTGCACTTTTGCAGCATTTAAGAGAAATGTTTTTTATTTATCATAAGTTATTATTGCTATGGTTACGCGTTTGCCTTAAACTATGAAAGGGGAACTTTGAAATTTTCCATCACTGATTTTCTATCATAATAATGCAAAATCGTCTCTGAATGAGACATAATGACATAATGATAATACTAAAACCATGGCATTGAATAGTGTTTCATGATAACATTTTACATAAGGATATGCATTTACATCTTAGTTATTGCATGTTATGATTGAAATTAATGATGAAAAAGGATATCATTAATTTCCTTAATATATAATAATCAGAGATGTGATTTTTACGGAAATTCTGAAACGGGTATAGAAACGGCAAAGAAAATTCATTATTATATGTTTACAGTTTTATATGCGGAATTTAAACGATACCCAACGGACTGTCCACAAATATATTGTCATGCTTTATATAACATGATGTAAAAATATTAAATAAATAAATGTAAATTATAAATTATGCCTTTAGGGTGCAGTATGTTGATTTAGGCCTAAATAGGGTTCGAACGGCCTATAGGGGTCATAGAGGATGCTAACATTTGTTACCGGTTTCGACCTTTGAGGGTCAAAATAAAGTACAGAGATTCAACATTTATATTAAGAAATATATAATATAATATTATATAATGAGAGACAATTGAATTGAAATATGATTATGCTTTTATAGAGGGTGCAAATTATGAAAAAGCATATCCCAATTCAATTGCAATATATATCTTAAAAAATAAAGCTGAAATCTCTATGCATTCTATAGATATGAGATATAATATAACTAAAAACTGTACATTTACTTTCGGTATATACATGTATATTGTTATTTTATATATTTTATTTTCGGTACTTTATGATTCAACAGAATTACTATTTATATATAAAAATTAATTTCAAAGAATTTTAATGCTATAAAATTATAATTATTGCTTTACTCACCCTTTTGATTTTTTCGCATTTAATAATTTAATATTAATATCCAATAATTTTGTATTTTTATATTATATTTTTATGTTTATTATTATCGTCGTATTATTATTACAATATATTAATACAGTATATCGTCACAAAAATCCCTCAAATTTTTTGGGCGAAAAAACTTATTTAAAACTTAATTAAAATTAAAATAATAAAATCAAAATATGATTAATGTTATTTTATTTTATATGAATTTTGTAATAAAAATGATATTTTATTATTCTTAAATTATTAAAATTCGGGGGTCATTTAAAAATATTATGAAAAAGAGGACTTTTGGACACTATTCTAAAGTCGACTTTAATTATAATAATGCTAAATTTTTATATTAAACACTATTTTTAAAAAAACAGTTTTAATTATTTATTTAAATAAAGGGATAAATATAAAATAAATATATTAAAATTTTGATATTAATACAGTAAAATGTTTTTAATATAATTATACATAAAATTACTTTTAAAGTAACAGCATAGGATATGAGTGTTTCAATTTGGGACACGGTATATGTTATGTCTATTCTCTTATTAATGAGGTCATTAATTAAATGTGATACCATATTATATTATAATAAAAATGAAATATGATGAAAATATGTGAATTAACATATGTTTATATTATTTTAATTTATAATTATTTAATGTAAATACGTATGTTTAATTATATTTTTCATAAAATTGATGGTAATTTTAAAATGTATAAATGGATATAAAAATTTAGCATAAGCTTAATCCTATGGGACATTTTTAGGCTTAGGCATGCACAAAAGCCATAGGCTTTAGCTTAGGTTCTTTCTAAAAACATAAGGTTCATTCATAGGTTCCTCATACAGTTTCTATCTTTAGCTGTAGGCTAAGGTTAAGCCTAAGATTATGCTGAATGAAAATGGCATTTATAAACAAACTTAAAATGAAGTTAAAGATGTATTTTTATTATTAAATTATAATTAAAATTTTGATTTTTACAATTATTTATGTTATAATTTACAAACATTATAATTAATTATAAAATAGGCTATGAAATTCAAAATTTAAGAATGAATACTGAACCTTTAATCATTATTAATTATTAATTAAAAAATTTATAAATTTAATATCATTAAAATATATTCATACATAATTTATATTTTCACTTTATTTTAACATTATTTATATTAAATATTAATAAATATTACAATGTATATAAATGTGAATATATTTAATAATATGTAAATGATTATTGTAATAATTAATAATTATTTAAAAAATACAAAATAACATACCCTTTTACCTGACATTTTAGACCTAATTTTAAAGTTCGAAATGAGCACCGTTTATAAGATACTGAGACAATATACAAAAATGGGAGTAAATAAAAGTGAGTATATCTCGAGATATAAGACTATACTCCTAACCCTATACTAAGTGCTAATAAAGTGAAGATAATATGTACACAGTATAAATGACTGAAACAATAGTTTTTTCGAATACACATTCTTTTATCTAAAATGATATCAAATTTTTGTATAATATTGTTAAATGTCATTATCATAAAATGAGGAAAATATTTATTTTTATTATTATTATATAATAAATATAATAAATTTAGTGATACCATATGCAATATGAGCATAAAGAGCATTTAGTGAATTTTACACAATGGGGTTTCCTTTTTATGGAATACTCTGTATATTAATATTTAACATATCATCGTTTTTACAATTATTATACAAATATAATATGCTCAATATAATGATACTGAGCCTATGCTTAAGATTTGTTGCGCCTGAGCCTGAGTCTCATTTCTGATCCCAGAGCTTAAGCATGTGCCTGTAATTTTTGGGCTGAGACTTGAGCCTGAATTTCAAAATATTATGGAATCACTAATTTTTTTGCATATTTTTTCAAAACATTTTAATTTCAAATATATTATTTGACCTCTTCTTATAGTTTAGGATAAACCCTCGAAATATGCATCTCATTTTTGCTATGGGATGAGGTAAAAGAAAAAGGAACTTTTTGGTTGAGATTTAAGATATCGTATTCTCCCTTTAAAATGGGGATTAAAAGTGAGGTCAATGGATATTTATAGTGAAGTATATGGATATAGTAAAATATAATAATGTAAACATAATATAATTATTATTATATACATGTTAATATATTAACACATTTACAATTAATTTAATACATTGAAAAGGCATATCATGTTACTGCATACTGTTAATGCATTAAATAATAATTGGGAAATGATTCCCTTTATTTTGAAAATTAAATTTTACATATTTATTTAGGTTCAAAATGCTCTGAGCCTAAAGGCTTAGCACTTTCAAAAATTGAGCCCATTGAGCCTGTGCTTAGGTCCAGGCTCGAGCCTGAGCTTATTCTATTCACTAATAATGATTAATGATCGATGGTTATTAATAATAAATGAATAATACAATAGATATTCAAAAACTATAATTAATTATTTATTAAAAGAAATTATTATTTATTTAAAATATAAAAAAATTAAATACGATTTAAAATCATGTGATATGTAAATAATTTATTAATTTTATCATTATATTATTTAATTAATTTTTTGACATATGATTTTTATCATTAATAAAAGTATGTTTTTGACAGTAATAAGACCATAGTAAAATTATTAAAATTTCGCATAAATTTATAGATAATATATTATTAATGATATACACTT
>JAQIXB010001152.1:0-11881 GCA_034697405.1 Mesoplophora pulchra
GGGATTCTATTTTTACTTTCCCTCAAAGTGCCATCACTAATTATAGATCTTTGGTGCATATGGAAACGTTTTTTCAAAAGTGTATGAATCTGAATATAGAATGTGAATTTCTTTTTTTATACTTTAACATTACCCTAAAGTTTGAGCATAGCATAGTTTGAAATTATAGAGTTCACTGTAATTATTCTTAAAATATAATAAAAATATTTATTTTACTATAATTATTGATTATTTTTTTATTGTTTCTTTTGTTAAATTTTAAAGTTTAAGAACATGATTGCAGCATCCTCATTATTCGTATTTATAATAAACATGTTATAACAAAATCGTTCAGACTGTTCATGGAATAAATGGGTATTATGCATAAGTAATTAATATATTGTTAATATAATATATTATAATATATATTATAATTAAAGTATTAAAACGTTTATATCTTACGCTATAAAGTGGAGGACACAGGAAAGGATACCCGAATTGAAATATTTTCAATGATTTTGGAAAAATTATAATTTTATTTAAATAAAATTTTTAATAAAATAATCATTTACATTAAGGGAAAGGGTCAAAGGCCGTAATTGTATCTGAATCTGCGCGAGTCTATAGCATATGTATAATTATCATGCGCAAATTCACCAGCAATTCCGACCTTTGATCTTTTCTTTTGATATAAAAAACTAAAAATTGCTAATGTTTTATTAAAAAAATATGTTTTATGAAATAATACAATAAAATATGTTCATTCACTAATTGCGGGCGGAAGTGTTTCACCGCATGGTCCTTGAAAATGAAACCTTTGAAAAGAAAAGAAAATTATTGTAAAATCATCGCAATTATCATATTAATATACATATTTATGTATGTACATGTATATAAAGCAGTAATGTCGATTCAGTAATATATGTATACAGTAATAAAGTAATCGTATATATGGGATTACGCTATTAGATTGACAGTGTTAAAGTAAATTTACCCGAAATGTTCGGTACTCGAAGTGGACTCAATGTTAAACTCCGCAACGGGAACACCGCGTGCTGCGACCTGAGGTGCGAACATTGCTGCGGGATATACGATCGAAGATGTGCCAATCTGTGAACATACGCAAAATGCATGTTTCATTAGAGATATGCATTTAAATGATTAAAATAAAGAAATGGTGACATACGACGAGACACAAATCACAATGATCCAATTCCTTTTGAGCGGCCTCAAGAACATTGGGGTCTAACGGTTCCCCGAACCATACCACGTGTGGTCTCAAAAGACCCGTGCATTTCGAGCATCGCGGTAATTCATTTAAAGATATTTTCGAATCTGTGGCGTTAGGATCGGGTGATCCTTTTCCTGCTAAAACGGGAACGATCGGAGAATGTCGATTCACAGAAATATCACCGCATTTTGTGCATTGAGTTTTAAAGAGTGTTCCGTGTAATTCAATGACGTTTTCATTTCCCGCTCTTCGATGTAATTCGTCGATGTTCTGCGTGATTACGACCAATTTTTTGCCGCTTTTAGCTAATGATTTCTCAGCCGATGCCAGCGCTTTATGTGCTTCGTTCGGTTCTTTCGTTAAAACCAATTCACGACGATATGAGTAAAATTCCCAAACTAATGATGGATTAACAGTGAATGCATCGGGTGTCGCCAAATCCTGGGCACGGTATGTCCTCCAAAGCCCACCCGAACCCCTGAACGTGGGAACACCGCTCTCTGCACTGATCCCAGCGCCGGTCAATGCCACGACGTGTTTCGCATTGACCCACACCTTTCTAAATGCCGCTAAATCCGATGATGGTCGACTCTTTCGGGACATCACTGATGATAATGCTAAAAGAGATGACCGTCGCAATAAAGAAAGAGCCATAAAAATACATATGTTAAAGTTCTAAGTGAATGTGTATGTTTCGAAATTACTTTTGTTAAAAGTAAACGTCCTTCGAAAGTATATATTAACGGTACACCCTTTTACTTTACTTTAAATAAATCTCAGCGCAAATTTCAAAATTAACAACAATTATTTTCTAATTTTTTATAATTTTATTAATTTTATAATATAAACATAAAAAATTAATCTCTAATAAAATATGATACATGCGTGCATATGTATTCGGTATGTACATCAATAGATGACACTTTTCTTTAAAAATGAAAAAAGTTTATGTTCATTCATAAGTTAAGAATTGTTTTTTAAAAACTCATTATTTAACATTAAAATGGGATTTTCTTTTTTTTGTGAATGTTATTATTTTCAATTATGATGATAAAATCTTTTTCTAAATCATTTTCTATTAAATGCATACATGAATAATATGCTTTTAGAATGTAAATGTGACGTCATTGAAATCCCCAAAATTTTTGTATATTTTCGTATATCTATACATTTATCATGTGTTTCATTAATGACTGAATTTATACAGTGACTGTACATATGGTAAATGCATTTTAATATACAATTCCCACTCTATAATTTTACACCTTAGAACCGCAAATTTTTGGACCTAAAATTATAAAGTGTGAAATTATAGGATGACAAAAAAATGCTTTTTTCATTTAATTAATTTTAGATAAAATAACTAAATTAAACATATAAAGTGCAATTTCATTTACTCATTTTCATTCTAAATTTACAAAAATCGTACGACGATTACAAAGCCATAAAAGATTTTGCCATGGTCTTTATAATATATTTTTGTTAATTTTATATTTCATATTTTTTTGATATTACTGTAAAAGCTATATTATATGCTAAAAGTGTATTTTATTGAAGATACTTTAAACGTGAGCATGCGTATAGTATGTTTGTATTAAAATACACTTTTAGCATAAAATAAAACTTCCACAGTATATAGTGTATATCCGATATTATGCCCATGACACGCCCCTTTGTTAGTACTGTTTGTGTTGCGTGTGCAATCAGCTGAGGAACATAATTTTGGATAAATATTGTATTTAGAGGAAACTTTAACACTAAACTTTATAAGAGATTCTCCCAAAAGTGTATGAACGCAAAAATATAGAGTGTGAAATTACGCACTATACATTGACATTTCATCAAAGATGGCGTCAAAGAAATGTATAAAATAATTTTTTATTGTATTTTTCTGCCTTTTATGTAAAAGCACATAACTTTGAGAATTAATTGCAAAATTACTATACAAAATTAATTGTATATTCGCCAAATTATAATTTCTTTAATTTATATTATGTTGAAGTAAGTTTGATGAAAATTAATGAAAATACGGCTAAAATATAATGAAAAAAACGTGTCTGTCATGTGGTAAATTCGGTCATTGAGTTTCACATTTAAATGAGTCTGAGCATGCGCTAAGAGATGCAGGGATGAAACATGACCGATGAAATAAAGTGGTGACTGTATATTCATGTGAATTCAGTGATTAAAATATAAAACTGTACATATACTTAATAATGTACATTTGCAATTTGGAACCGGTTTATAATTAAAGAGCAAAATTTAGTGACAATACATATATGAACCGTGTACAGTTAGAAATTTAATTAAATTCAGCATTTTACATTTACAGAGCTGTTCTTTCATATGTTTATATATTTTTATATTATATTTTTTAATTCAAAAATATTTTACGGAAATTTTATATGAATTTAAATTTCATTTATATCTATAATAATAATCATCGAATTTTAAATTTAGTGCCGTTTTAAAACATCACTTAATTGGTGAGTATTTAATTCCTTTCATAACACTCTTATGTCATTGTAATTCTTAATATTCATTTATAAACATACCGTTTTACCATACATCTTTAGACCCGATCTTATAGCACGGGGTGAGCAAAAGGAGGGTCTAATATCCCGGTATATAATGCACCTCTTTCTTTGATCCCCCCTTTTGGTTATGGAAATGTGAGGTAAAACGGTATTTATATCAATTTTAATATCGTTTAATATGTGAATATTTTAATATATTCACATTTATTTCGTGCATTTATTATTATCATTATATTTTCAGACTCTTAATTTAAGAGAAATAAATTTTAAAAAAAAGGAAATGAAATTTTTTATTTTTAAAAATATGATTCTGATTTTAAAATAAAATTTTAAATATAATTTTAGAGTATTTTTATATTTTTTAGAATATACATTAATGTATATTTAAAAATAAAATTAAAAACATATTTTAAAAATGTGACGATTCTGTGCATTTATATATAAATGTATAGATATTTATAAATAAAAATGTAAAATTTCCTTTTAATGATTCGTTAAAAGTTAACCTGAAAAAAGTGGGAATTTTTCCATTATTACATATAACCATAGTCCTAATTTTTTTAAAATAAATTACAAATGCTGAATTCAGTGAAATCTTTGAATTTATTATTAATAAAAAGTAAATACATAATTTGTAAGTAAATAATTAATAATATTCATTCTTTGAAAGTATTGTCATTGACATTTAGCGTTTATTTACAAATGATTTATGTAATAAAAAGGATTATAAAATATAATTTTTTTAAAATAATTATTTACATTATAAATTTCATGTAAATATGAAAAGCGATAAATTTTATAATTAAATATATAGAAAATGCCGAAAAAATAGTAATTTCATTTTTAACAAATATTTGGCCCTAAACAATGACTTATAAAAGTGCGGCATTTTCCGCTAAATTCAGGTCATTGACAATGGCGTAACCTCTTAATTTTATTGCATTTATTTATAGACATTTTCCGATTCTCTATGTTTTGTATGTACGCTTTTTACCGCTGCGAATCAATGTTCAGTTTTTAATACATTTTAATATACACTTATATCATGTTTATAAATAATGTCAGTAGATTTTGACCCATTTTTAAATGGCATTTATTTTAGTATTTTTTTGAAAATAATTTTGTATTATAATTTCATGTTTGATATTTATTTCATTAAAATGTACATTAAAAACATGTATTAACACTTTCGCTGAAATGCTAATAATACACTTCCGTGTCTTTTTATGTTAATTTTTAGTGAATTCTGATAATATCTTTATTTAAAAATAATTTAAAACGCCCTTTAAATTAATAATAAAAATACATAGATGTGTGTTGAGGCAATTAAATTTTAATGACATTATCCTATGCAATGATAATGTCATTAAATAATTAATGAATGCATTAATCAGTGCGAATCATAAATTTACTTTTAATTCAATGAAAGCATTGGCATTATCATCATCGATCAGAATGCAGCCGCCGCCGTGGAAAGAGGCATCGTCACTGATAATTGTCGCGCGCGCGTCCGTCAGTGAAAGGGTCGGAAGAAACACGACGAATTCCATCGTAATATCGTCAAAAATGCAATCATCACAAAAAACTCAAAAATCGCTGTGTGATTATCGGTTAATGATGGTAAAGCGCAGCGGACTGAGTTCATTTATGGCATCGGCGTATGTATTTCCGGGCGGTGCTGTGGAAGTGGCGGATTATTCCCCGCGATGGTGGAATATTTTTCAAATATTAGGGGTACCAAAAAGTGAACTCAATTCATTCACAGCATCTATTAACGGAACACGTCCGCCGATGATCACAAATCCCGTGACATTATTAAATGCGAAAAGAGATTCCTCTGATGACATAAACTTTTTACCCGCGAATATCGCTTTGAGAATCGCCGCCATAAGAGAAACATTCGAAGAAACGGGTAATTTCATTGTTTTCATCAATTTAAAGCTCAAATATATTAACAAAAATTTGTTATTAAACATTTTTAGGTGTATTGTTATTAACATATCCTCCGTCATCAAAAAATTCCTTATCATATACGAATTCACCCGTACCCATTTCAGATTTAGATGATGTTCGTGTTGATTTAGCTCTTTGGAGAGAGAGAGTACGACACAACGCCAATGCTTTTCTTGACCTATGTCTTGAGGCTCAATTATGTCCTGACCTTTGGTCATTATATGAATGGTCAAATTGGTTAACGCCAATTAGTGTCGGCCATAAACGTTTTGATACAATTTTTTACTTATGCTGCCTCCAGACACAACCTAAAGTGGTTTTAGATAATTCTGAAGTGACCACATTAAAGGTATATCTATGATACAATTTAATTTTTAAATTTATAATAAATTCATTAAAACAGTGGTGCACACCCATTGATATGTTAGAAGAGCATTCTCAGGAAAAGGTGTTTCTCGCACCTCCGCAGGTGTATGAACTCTCACGTATCTGCCTTTTGCCCGAATTTAATTCCGTTAAAGAATTCGCTCCGAAACGGCAACCGTCGGGTACCGAGCGATGGATGCCCGTTATATCGACGTATAATGACGGAGCTCTTTCGGTATTACCCGGTATGTTATGCCCCTCATTTACCCCGCTTTTTAGCTCATGTTTTATAACACGGAATTAGCATATTTCGATATGTTCACAAAACACTAATGTTCGCTTAAAATGACAGTATACCCCGCGACATAAAACATGAACTATGATCGCTATGATGTCATAACTAAAAATCACAGTACAATATGTTTATATTCATTTACGGTAATTAATGGATATAAACATATTGTTTACTGTGACTTTTAGTGATATAAAACTTTCAATACTAAAGTTAATTAAACATTTTCCTTATATATTTTACCATAAAAATAATGCATTTTTAAGACAACTTTCAAAGAATACGATTTATGTAAAGACTTTTTTTTTCAAACATTTGGCATTTACAAAAATAATGAATTAAAATAATGTGATATTTTTAATTATAAATATATACGGAATTAAGAGTTAAAATAAAGAAATTATTTCATTTAATTTTGACATTTTTTGAGATTAATTTTTGTATTAATTACAATGATAATTAAATAAATTTTAATTATTTTTTAATTTAAATTTATATTCTATAAATTCGTAGTAAAAAGATTAGGGCCGAAAATTAGTTCCGAAATTTGAACTCTGTAATGGTGTAATCATTTCTTAATACACTGTATACATATATATTAATATATTCACACATATAACTATTTTCATATTATGATATATAAATCTTAAATTTCGTTAATGAATCAAACATTTCTTAAAAATAAATATTAAAAATGTTAATTTAATGATAATTTTCAATATTCATACATAATTATAATTAATGTTTATAATTTATAATAATGGCATTTCCTTTATTTTTGACATTACTTTTGGGGTTAATATTTATTGAATATGGGATTTGGGGTCACATTTATGTGAACATTGAAAATCATAGGGTTATTCCATTTAAATATAAATAATTAAATGCTAAATTAATTTGAATATTAAAATGCATTTTTAATTTTAAAATTAAGAAAATTTATGCATGAAATTTCTTACGATATTATTATATCGGAAATTATAAAAAAATGTTTATGCATTAATTAAAATCAAAATTAAGGTTTAAAATGTTTGCACATAAAATGAAAAATTAAATTAAATTAAAAGTAATATTATATAATAAATTGTGATTAATATTTCAGGTGATGATACATATCCTGAAGAACCGGACATTATGGGAAAGACTCCGATACCCGATTATTCTCAGTCATTAAATGATACCGTAATGAATGCGAAGAATTTGAATCGCATCGAATTGCGTGGTCCCATATGTAAAGCCATTTGTAACATGAAACTACAGTGCGATCACTTAACACCACTCTCATATCCTTCACACTCTGTAAATGTCCAATCGATGCTTTAATCAATGATCCAATTTTATTACGATTATGCTTTCATTATGCTTTTATTGTTTTTAATTATTAAATCGATTTAAATGATACTCTTTTTTAGCATTTTTTATATAAAATATTTTACTGAATTTATATTATAAATGACATAATTTAATATAAATCATCGATTTTTTAATTATTCATTATAATATTTTCATATTAATGATTTTCAATAAATAATACATTTTATAATTATTTAATAAATGACATAATTTAATGAAAATGCATATTAAAGAGATTTAAGTTAAGTATATATTAATAAAGACAAAGGTTAAGTGAATCGCGGTAATACGGGAAGTATCAGATTACCAAAGGACGAATCCTGTGTTATGAAATAACCGAATGAATTGTTTAATGCATGCGAAAGTGCCGCTCTTTGGGAATTGGACATCGGCTGAGACATCGCTGATGATACGTCATTCGATGAAAGCGGTGACGGCACTGATGACGAATTCGATGCTGCTGATGATGATGATTGCAAATTCTTAAGCATCTGTTGTTTCTTTTGTAAATCCTCTAATATCTTATTCCTTTGTAATTCCTGACGCGACGACGGACCCTGAAATGTCATCTTTCCTCTCATTTAACATTCACTAAAAACCATATTCCGTTTCTTTAAAATATTCATTTCATTTCATTTGAATCAAATTCTATCATCATATGGTCACTCTCATAATACTCATTCATGCGCCATGCGCATTCATTTCATAAAAATACACATCATTTTTCAATATATTTTATTCATTTATTTATTAAATGCTTCTCTTTTATGATTAATTACAATTATTAATTAATTAATTTAAAATCTAAAATTAAATCAAAATTTTTCATTATCATTAAATGCGTAAATTTTGTTTAAAATAAAATAAATGCACAGAAATTTAAAATGAATAATTTATTGATGCAAAAAACCCTTTGTATTAAATGCATGTCTTTTATTAACACACATTAGAGTGTCATAAAAGTTTCAAATAAATTAATATTAAAATGCATTTAAAATTTAATTTTTCATATGATTATAGCATTTAATTGTGTTTAATTTTCATAAAAATTATGATAATAAAATATGTTTAAACATAAAATAATACATTTAAAGTAAAATATTAATTAAATAAAGAGAAAGATGAAGATATATATAGTACATACTGAAAATAATAAGAATCGTGAAAGTATGTGCTTTAGTGGATAAAGAGAGTAAAGCATACTTACCTGGCGCCGGGTCTGCCGTGATCAACATGGCGGCGGCCCCGGGTCGAGTCGGGCCCATTGCACTCCGGGTCATGATGAAGCCCGCCACTACTCCAAAACGGAATAGATGGGGCGTGTAATTTTTGGTAGCGGGGGAACTGCGTACGCGCGATCCCCCACACATTCACATTAAAAATAGGCGCACACTTTAATATCACTGTACTATCATAGCACGCACGTGCTTAACCCCAACACATACCAATAGTCATCGGCCGACTCAATTTACATATACCCCCATTTCAATCGAAATCCTCACATTATCTCATAGCACCATGTATATACCATATACACATGCAAAACGCTAATTTAATATTAAATTTATGTGTTTAAAGGTAAAATGATGATGCTCTGTTTTAATGCTTTTATTTTTTATATTAAATGTTTATTATGAAAATATATGTATTTTTATATTTAAATATTTAATTTTTGAATTATGATTTTAAAATCATTTTAAAATGTCGCTAATGAATTATGAATTTTCGAACGCATTAATCATTATAATGCGATACTAAAGTTATTCTAAAATTATTTATAAAAAATGTAAAAATAAATATAACAAAAGATTAAATACAATTAATATGAATGTAATTCTTTAGTTATATTATATTATTATATAAAACATTACAATAAAAATGATATAAATAATAAAAATGATTTTTTTATTGAATACGAAAGCATAATGTATTCACATATTTTAGTGTATTTATAATTCAGTGCATTATGTGTTTTCATCATCATCATCATCTGATTCGAGTTTATATTTGGAAATGTCAACATCATCATCATCATCGTCTTCATCATCATCTTCAGCATTATCTTTTTCTTTATCTTTTTCTTTATGCTCATCTTTGGGGCGATCGTTTTTGTCATGTCTGTCACTGGATGATGATGGTTCATCATCATTGAGTCTCTTTTTTTTCTTTCGTCCGAAATCATCATATTCATCATCACTGTCGTTTCTTTGAATATATTCGACATTTTCGTCTCTTTCGTTGTAACCTCCGCCTAAACCTGTCCTTTCTTCGGTTTCACCGAATTTCGGGGCGTTACACATATTGCACTGCTGTCGTCGCGCCCAATTTACGTTCCCACATCTTTATCCGTTTTTAATACGATATATCATGTCATATAAACAATAAACGGCATTCATATTTAATATAAAAAGAGAATGAAAGAGAATGGTCATACCGTCCGCATTGCCAATCATCGGCACTGAATAACCCCTTCGATTTCTCTGCCGCCGCTTTACCAATTTCATGTCCCAATTTCTTTTTCTTATCATGTCTGAGGTCATTATCGGGTTTGTCCCTTCCGCATAAGTTACAGCTGTGTCTTCGCGCAAAATTTATATTCCCACAGTTTGGATCATCGCATATCCAATCACCTTCATTCATACGGAACTGTGCTGAGCCCGATTTGGATGACATTGGATTATATTCACACCGATTATTATTATTATTTATTCCTATTCTATGATTATCAATTAAACACAATGACGGACTTCATGAGTATCGCTAAAATCGATGCGGCATTACGATGACGCATGCGCTTTACACGCGTTTCATACATCACTAATGTGTTCACATTATAACTCAATGCGCGAAATAAACAAAATAAAAGCACAAAAAAGTTAATAAAATTTAATTTAATTTAATTTAATTCAATTTTAATGATTTTTAATATATCATTAATCATAAATTATTTTAATTAAACGTTAAAAATATTAAGTTTAACTGAATCCATTTATATAAAACTAATTTTTATTGAATTTACAGTGCGAAATAAAGAAAACAATTTACTAATTCATGAAAATTTAATTTATTTTTTAATAAAAAATATTCAAATTTTATATATTTAATTATTAAATTATTCTGAAATAATTGCATATATTTAACCTTATATTTTGGGTAATTTCATATAACATGGTTTCTATGAGAGCGTAGTTAATTTTATGAATAATTAAGTTTAATAAATTCGGTTTTAATTTACATTTAATATGAAATCATAATATGATAATGAAATATTATTATGAATATTTTTTAAAAGAAATATCATGATGTTTTTACAAAAAAAAATGTAATGCTTTTCTATGGTGCATTTTTAGATAAAAATTAAGAGCGCAGTTTATTCGCAATTTATTTATTTTTTATTTTTTTAATACATTTTTTAATGCTGTGTTTTAAATAATGGAATATATAAAAAGTAAAGAGAGTAAAGGAAAAACATTTCTTAAAATTTGAATATATTCATTACATGTAAATAAATTGTTATTACAGTAAAACCTTTTAAAGACGGAATTTCTGCAAACTTTTTGACATCTATAGATCTCTGAAAGAGAAAGAGATTATGTGCTCATGATTTTCTTTCATAGACTTAACATTAGTGAAAATCACGTCATAACTGAAACGGTCACTTTTTCAAAAACACATTGTGTATCTCCCGAAATAAACATTTTTAATTTTTTTGCAAAAATAAATCATTTCAATAAAATATATAAAATAAAATATTTTTTTTGTAACATGATTATTGATTTATTATTTATTATTTTAATTAAATTAATTAAAATTCTAAAAAAATGTAATATTCCCAATGGAAAAGTGACTGTTCATTTACTATTTGTTATCATTCGCTTTACCGCGAAATTTTCATATTTACTTTACCGTAAATGATTAAGTTATATTGTAGTACGCTCTCATAAAATCACTTTATGTTTGGAAACATATACCGTGACTTTTAAAGTTCGTAAATGGTCGATCGATCATGGTGGACCATGGTGGACCATGGTGAATCTGTGAACTTTAAATGGTCACAGTAAATTGTAACGATAATCACCATCGGAGCTGAGTATATTCGCAAAAATGATCGAATGAATCGATTATTAATTTAAATAAATATATCAAATTTTTATGTCATTTAACTTAATT